>CABHPP010144878.1:11876-30850 GCA_902168425.1 Peromyscus attwateri | reverse complement strand
GTGGGCCTAACCTCTCCCCTCTCTCTCACACACACACCCTCCTTTTACGGGCACAGCCATGCCTGGTAGGTCTATCTTCAGAGAATCTCTTGACTCAGTAGGTCCCATCCAGCCTGGGAGCCACCCACGGGGAGGAAGAAGGACATGTGGACTGGCAGCAGACAGAACTAATCCATCTGTATCTGCACCTCGACCCTCAGTCCACCTTTCCCTGGCCCCGCCATCCTCACAGAGGCCCCAGGGCCTTGAGGCAAATCAACCCATCCTGGAATCTGGGAAGCATGAGGGCTCAGCACCCACTGGTCAGGAGGAGTAGGTGTCTAGAGGGTCAGGCTTTAAGAGCACAGCTGAGGCTGGGACCAGCATCTTCTACCCCCTGCACAAACCACACCAAAGTGACTCCTGACAGACAGACAACCTGACCCTGCTCCACTACCCATCACCACCTTCGAATCAGTCACTTATCCACCCCCACCCTGAGGGACCCCTGAGCTGACTGTTTTGGAACAAACGAGACGCCATATGATACGCCTGCCCCCAAGTCTAGCCTTCCAAAGGGCATCTGAAGGCCTTCGACAAAAACCCCACCTCCACACCTCCTGAAAGCTGTGCTGGCTCTTGTCTGTAAGTCCCACCTTCCTCCCAGCTCCCTTTCTGCCTCCACACCCCTGAGCCTGCCCTCAGCTGAGCCACCCCAGGACCTTTGCACACGTGGCTCCTCTGTTCTCTCTCCCTCTCTCTCCCTGATGATTGCCCCGTGGTTTGCTGATGTTCCCTCCATTTGTGTTTATTTGTTTATCACACTTCCCACAGAATGGGCACTAGGTAAATATGTGTGCAATCAAATATACCATGTTGTCTGTGGCGGATGTGCTAGGTAGGACCTGGGGGTGTGAGACAGGCTCAGATCACGTGTGATCAGTAAAATGTGCAGCTTCATAGCACTCTCCCCGTTCCTTGCAATCAAAAGAACAGCAGTCGGAATGGTGAGAGGTTTGGAGGGAAAACAAAGGTCCTTGCTACACATATCTAGGGAAGGGGGAGACGTCCGAAGATCCCTCTCTCTAGCCCTGTGTCTCTCCATCTCCCTCATCCGTCCCCTTTCCATCCTTCATCCCTGGCCCCTTTCTTCTACACTCTGTCTCTTCCCAGGGGAAGAAGGCAGCTGATAGGAGAAAGTGGTATTTTTATAGGCTGATAAACCCCTCCTTATCTAGAAAGTTCTGTCTCATGCCCATTCCCTAAGTGTCCCTACTCAACTGTTTATTCACCAGACCTGCCGGCATCCTGGGAAGGGTGACCCTGGCCACCTCCCTGGGTGTCCTCAGCTCACTTGGCTCAGTCAGTCCCCTCTTGCCGCCCCCCCAACTCCCGTGGAGGACTACCCTGCCCCCAAGCCTTTGCTTCAGAGAGGTGGCAGGTGACAGGAGATGGGGAGAGAGACAGGGGCGAGGGAGGGTCTGCATGTCCCCACGAGTTCTCTGGACCATTTTTTCTTTAATGACACCAGCTATATTAAATTCTGTACTCCGAAGTCTCTTAAATCCATTTATGGCCCATACTGGACCCTGAGCCATAATAACAATAAAATAAAACCAAGCATTTATACATCCAGGGTGTTGCCCATAGCTGGCAGAAAAAGATTGCTCTTCTTACTGCTTTTGCTGGCTCCTCACTCATGCTCTGACCTTTCAGTCTCACTGGGTGGGGGCTTGAAGGAGTAAGGAAGGAGAGCCGGAGCCCCTGCTGAGCATGGAGATTTAAAAGCTGGAGAGCCAAGGGGGCTTTGCTGTGCTCCGCTCCAACTTCAGCCTATTTCTCCTTAAATAACACTGGACCCAGGAATTGGGAAGAGATGACTGGCATGTGGGAAATTCGTAAAGAGGAAGCCAGGCTGCTGAGCGAAGCTCTTGGACACGGCCGGCCGTGGGTTCAAATTTCCACCCTGCCCCACTTCTTCATTGTGTATGCCCAGCAAATGCTTTTCATTTCTCTTGGCCTCGGTTTCTCACTCTGTGCAATGGGTCTCACTCCCCAACAGGTAGTTGTGAAACAAGGGGGAAAAAAAAGATAAAGTGACCATATGTGTGTAAGACACGTGACCTGTGCATCAGCAGGGCTCGAGAAATGTGTTGTCAGAGACCTCAGAACCTCAGAGACAAGTAGAGGCAGGGCAGGACTCTGCAGGCCAGTGTGTTGATGGTCCCCTGGAGAGGAAGTGAGTTACACTTATTAAAATCTGCAAGGAGAGGTTGAGGGTTCTTCAACACAGGCTTCTAATGAAGGAGGGTAGAAGGAGGAGACCAGAGATGCTCATGGCCCCAGACACCCTGGCCCCAGCTCCAAAGTGGGGGCAGGGAGGTGGCTGGTCCTTTGCTACTTCATTATCTGGGGCCCAGCTGCCCTAGGCCGCTGCAGCCTTTGCCCATATCTCCAATCAGCACTTAGCAGCCTAAACTAACCACTGGCTCTCAGGCTCTCAGCCTATGGGGACAGCCCTTTGGAAGCAGGAACTATGGATTTGTCTCCCAAATCCCAGACTATCAAATGCTCATGGCAGACTCTTGAGTGTGTGCATCCTCAATGTAGAGTGCTTGCCTAGCATGCTGGAGGCCCTGGGTCCCAGCCTCCAGCGTTGAAGAAAGGAGGGAAGGACAAGAAAAGAAGGCAGAAGACAGGATGAGAGCCAGGAACAAGGCTGAGGCAGGAGGATTATCATGAGTTCCAGGCTAGCTCAGGCTACATAGTGAATTCTTAGCCAGCCTGGGCTAAGGTCTGAGACCTGTCTAAAAACAAATAGACAAAACACAAGCAAACAAACAAGATGGTCCTCAGGCCTTCAGTCCTAGGATCCAGCGTTACTGAGGTATCGGTGTCTGCCCTGCAGAGGGCCAGCTTCTGCTATTCCTTCTTTGCCTCTCACTTCCTGATTACTTCCCATCAGGAGACATAAAGGAAACCACGTGGCCTATGAGTGGACTGGATGACCCTCCACATCACATTAAAAGCCAGCTAACATCAGCAAAGCCACCTGGTCTATTGCCCCTCCCCCGCAGCTCACCCTACACACCCGGGTGAGTGCCAGTGGTCAGGCCCATCCATCAGACCCACAGACAGACTCACAAGCAACACTAAGCCTCAGACGGTGGCCATTTGTTACGAGGCATTATTATATCAAAGATAGCTGATACAAGGCCTTGAGCTGAATCCAGCCCTCATTATCCCCAAGTTGGGAAAGGAGTCTGAACTTCCCGTTGCAAAACTTCAGGCCTTATCTTGAATCGCTAAGGGTACCATAATCATCAAAAACAGTCAATGGCTTCATGATTAAGAGCATGGACTGCTCTTCCCTGTGCTAGGTAGAGTAGCATATCTCTGTTACTCTCATCTCTGCAGGTGATCACCCACACCCAGCGCCCTTCCCAGTCCCTGTCTCTCCTTCAGGGCTGTATGGAATGAGGCTGATGTGGCTGAGTGGTTTCAATGAGAAGAATTTATCTTTCTGCCTCCACTAAAGGCAGAATCTGACATGCGATCATCCACTGGTCAGTTCTTTCTGTGTGAGGTGGAGAGCTGCCCTTCCCTCCACCTGGCAGTGATGGCCACTCTTGACATTCCTTGGCTGGTAGATGCTCACATCGATGTGGCCTATACGAACACTTCCTCTTTTATAGGAGTTCCAGTCAAACTGGGGAGGGGGTGGTGTAGGGTCCATTCTAATGACTTCATTTTAGTTTAATTACCTCTATAAAGTCCTTATTCCCCCATGAGGTCACATTCCAGCAGATGAATTTGGGCGGTGATGCTATTCAATCGCTAACGAGAGGGTCCTGTCATCTGCGCTGGCTCAAAGAGAGTATCCAGGCATGTGGGCCCATTTCCAAGGTCTGAATCGTCGACTTCCACCACCATCAGCTGGAAGGGACCTCACAATGGTGAGGCTGGCAGAATAAGACTTTTTTTTTTAAGACAGGATCTCGTGTAGCCCAGGCAGACCTTGAACTTGGTATGTAGCTAATGGTGGCCTTGAGCCTCTCATCTTCCTGCCTCCTCACCTGGGTGCTGGGATTGCAAGCATGCATCACCACACCATGGGCAGTGTCACGTGGTCCTGGGGATCAAGCTCAGGGCTTTGTGACCAACAAAGCGCTCTACCTCTAAGGACAGAGTTAGCCCCCAGGACAGGGTTTTTAGACTGACAACAGGCAGCTGATGCTCTCATCCTGGCCATTCTTTTCTCTTCATGACCCTTGGATGCTGGCTTTGTCTCGGCTTCTACTGGAACAGGAGCTTGCGGGGAGAAGGAGGGGGTTTCGAGAATTCAAGGTGTAGCAGGCAGAGGTGTCGTCATGTAGGTCTGATGGCCTGCATTCTCTTCCCCTCTCCAATAAGGTGTGGGAGAGAACCAGCTCCCCAGAGCTGTCTTCTGACCTCTACACACACACATACACACACACACACACACACACACACACACACACACACACACACTTACTCTCACATTCACATACATGCACACATGCACTCTCTCTCTCTCTCTCTCTCTCTCTCTCTCTCTCTCTCATACACACACTCTCTCTCACACACACTCACACTCACATTCACATACATGCACATATACACACACTCTCTCTCCCTCAAATGACCTTCTCAACTGGGTTCCTCCCATCCCACAGGTCATGAAGGAGCCACAGTGAACAGATTCTTCCGCTCATCTCTTTTGAGCATCCACACTCCACCAACATTCTGAACACCAATAGAGACATTGGCACAGCCCATGTGGATCCTAGGAACACCAGACCCTTACCATCTCTGCCCGGTTTTATCAGTCTTGTTTCCCCGCCTACACACTTAAGAAGAAAACCCAGTTGGGCATAGTGGCCCACGCCTTTACTCCCAGCACTTGGGAGGCAGAGGCAGGTGGATCTCTGTGAGTTTGAGGACAGCCTGGTCTACAGAGTGAGTTCCAGGACAGCCAGAGCTGTTATATAGAGAAGTCTGTCTCAAAAAACAAAAACAACAACAACAACAAAAGAAGAAAGAAAGGAAGAGGAGAAGGAGGAGAAGAAGAAAACCCAACCATGCAAAAGCACAACGTATCCAGACTTTTAAGTGATGACAGAGGCTGGTCCTACTCCAAGCTGACCTTCATCCACTTCTGCTGAGTGACAGAGGGAATTCAAAAGGCCAAAGGCTTGGACAGTCTAGGAAGGAGATGTTCATCTCTGGCCACTTGCTGGCTGAAAGTGTAGAGCTGGGTAGCCAGCTCATGAGTAAAACTTAACACACCTCTGGCAGACTCTGTGATGGGGCTGCTGGTCCTCTTTATGTGGCCCTTGAGCAAAATACGAAAACTTAACCCACAGGAGAAGAATCTTTGGGCTGAGAAGGAAAAGAGCCTGATCTGACAAGGCTGGTCTAGTCAGTGTTTGCAAATTGCACTGGAAAGCATGGAGTTGTGAACGCCCACCACAAACAGCTTTTGCAAGGACAGGAAGGGTTTCTGACAGACTGGCATCTTGGAGGAGCCCACTTACTAGACATGGTGGATAACCACACCACAAGAGGAAAAGCCAACCAGTAGCCCCTAGGTCTGTGTGTGCTCAGCTTAGTTCACACCATCCCCTAGCACCCTCCTCAGCACAAATGGACCATTAGCTAATACCCACTGCTGTGTGACTAAGAAAGAAAGCTAGCAGATGTGGTAGGCTACAGAGATGGTTTGATCTGCCAAGTGCTTGCTTCATAAACACGAGGACCTGAGCTTAATAGCCTAGAATGTAACAGCAGCGTGGGATGTGTTTATAATTCTAGTGCTGAGGAAGTGGAGACAGGTGAATCCTTGGGACTTGCTGACTGGCCAGCCTTGACTACTTGGTGAGTTCCAGGCCAGTGAAAAAGATCCTATCTCAATAAAAGAGGAGACAGCAGCACCTGAGGATGCGCGTGCGCGCACACACACACACATGTACACACACATGCACATACAC
Source organism: Peromyscus attwateri (assembly GCA_902168425.1). Taxonomy (NCBI): domain Eukaryota; kingdom Metazoa; phylum Chordata; class Mammalia; order Rodentia; family Cricetidae; genus Peromyscus; species Peromyscus attwateri. The sequence continues at coordinate 24,860 of CABHPP010144878.1, read as the reverse complement.
ATACACACACATGCACAAGAAATTTAGCAGAGGAGGACCTGAACTATCCATGGAATTAATTTAACGCCCTGATCTCATCTGATTACAAAGTCAGCCTCCAGGGTACCAAGCAGGGATATTACAGTTTTAATTCAAAATTGACCATCCACAGTGTGACTAGACCGATTGGTGCTGAAGCTAGAGCAAGGGCTGAAGCAAATGACTGACTCAACATCACAACGCCCATATTCCACGAGCCAGGCACAGCACTTGTGGGAGTGCAGCACACTCAGCGTGTTCAAGACTCTGGGTTCAATCCTCAGCACTGACCAAAAAGAAAGGAAATTAATTAAAAAGCCACTTATATTGTAAAGTTGGAGCTGTCTGTATGGAATATATATATATATATATATATATATATATATATATATATATATATATCCCAGCACTCAGGAAGAAGAGGCAGGTAGATCTCTGAGTTTGAGACCAGCCTGGTCTACAGAGTGAGTTTCAGAATAGCTAGGGCTACACAGAGAAACCCTGTCCCCAAAAAACAAAATAGGAGGAAAAAAGAATGCACGTATGTGTGTACATGTGTATATGTACAAATGCATACTTGGCAGGGACCCTAGCTGGCATTTTATCAAATTCTTATCTTACTTTAACTCAAATTTAAAGTCACTTCACCCCATAAATGCCTCCCATCCATGGGTGGAAATGCTGGAGGCTCAGCAAATTAAACTGGCTTCATAATTTTTTAGGTTTATTTTTTATTTGTGTGTACATGTCTGTGCATATAATTACAGGTGCCTTTGGAGACCAGGGGCATCAGATCCCCTGGAGCTGAAGTTACAGGTGATTGTGAGCCACCCAACGTGGGTCCTCTGGAAAAGCAGTATGCTCTCAGATTGATAAAGAATCACTTCAGAACTCCACCACAAGGTGCGTGTGAGGGTGCTTGAGTAAAAGATCATCAGGTGCATGAAAAGTCTTTAGGTCAGTCCCATTCTGGAATACCGGGCATGCGCTGAGCATAAAGAGATGGGGGAAGCCTAGTATATCTGTTCGTGCAGGAAGGCTATCTTCCTGAACACCTTCCAGGTGACCCAAACCTGGAAGCACGATCGTGGAAACACACCTGGCTTGAGAGAACTAAAGTGGACCCTACGAGCTCAGGTCTCAAGACCGTGAAAATTCAGTTCCCATGAAGGTGTGGCCAATGAGTCCCATGGGGACATGTCATGTGGGATTCCTTTCATCCAGTTTCTAGAAGCCAAGGGCTTGGAGTAGAGCCCACAGTAGGTGGCCGATGACAAAGCTGTCCCCTCCCAGAGGATTAAATATATTGCCCCAAAACACGATGGATAGAAAGGCAGATGAGGTAGTACATACACACTTGTAAACCCAGCACAGGAGAGGTGGAGGCAGGAGTATCAGGTGGATCTGAGGCCAGACTGGGGTGGCTACATAAGGTGACCCTGTCTCAGCAAATAAAATGAATAAATAAATAAATGAACAAATTAATTAATAATAAAGCTTCACATAGACACATCATATGAACTCAAGTCTCTGGATATTTTCCAGAATAGTTCAATTGCATTCTTCCAAATTGCCAAGGAGACCGTCTTCCCCCAGAATGGAAGGACTAGACAGACACAAAACCATTAAGTGGGGAAATCAATGGTAATGAAATGAAATGCAAACTGTGGCTTCCATGAAAGACAGAAGATGGGAAGATGTCCAGGTGACTGGGCTGGGATTCTGGAAGAGGCCATCCTAGCTCTCAGTAAATACCAGCTTTCATCTTTAGAGAAGAGAAGAACAGTGCCTTTAATTTACGTGGTTCATTAAAACCTATGTACAGGACTGGAGAACTGACTCAGCCATTAAGGGAACTTACAGAGAGCCCAGGTTAGATTCCCAGCGTCCTCACAACCATCTATAACTCCAGCTCTGGATATTCAACGCCCTCTTCTGGCCTGTGCCAGCACTACAATCGCGTGCATAGACTCATGTATAGAGACACATAAATAAAAATAAGTTTGAAAAATTATATGCATTGTGTGCATATACGTATATGTATAATTTACAAATTTTATTTGTTGTTACTATGTGTGCATATGAGGTGGGGGAGGGGAATCAGGTGCCGCAGTGTCTGTTTGTGGGTCAGATGACAGCTATGTATAGTCAGTTCTTGCCTTCCTTCCCGCCCCGCCCCTTTGGTTTTTGAGACAGGGTTTCTCTGTGTAGCCCTGGCTGTCCTGGAACTCACTCTGTAGACCAGGCTGGCCTCAAACTCACAGAGATCTGCCTGCAGTGCTGGGATTAAAGGTGTGTGCCGCCACGCCTGGCTCTCGCCTTCCATTTTAAAGTGGGTTCTAAGGATTGAACTTCCGCTTTCGGGCTTGAGTCTTCAGATGGCAAACACCTTTACTCACTGGGCCGCTGTGGCATTCTTAGGGTTCTGTGATTCTAAATGTGCCTGAAGCTGGCACACGCTAAGAGTCCTCAATTTCGTGATCTGATAAAATCCTGCTCTTTGACTCATTTTTTTTCTTTCTTATTTAAAGTTTATTGCATTGGTATTGTGGATATGCCGTGGCTTGTAGGCATATCCTTGCATCTCAGTGAGCACATGGAGGTCAGTGGACAGCCCTTGGGAGTTTATTCTCTCCTTCTACCATACTGGTTCTTGGAATTGAACTCAGGCAGTGAGGTGTGCAAAGCTATTGCTTTTACCCACTAAGCCATCTTATGGTTCTCTCTCTCTCTCTCTCTCTCTCTCTCTCTCTCTCTCTCTCTCTCTTCCTCTCTCCCCCCTCTCTTTCTCTCTCCCTCTCCCCCTCCCCCTCTCTCTTTCTCTCCCCCCCCACTTTCTCTCCCCTTTTCTTTTTATCCAGGTAAGTTCTTATGTCCTCTAGGCTGACCTTGAACTTACTTAGTAGCCAAGAATGACCTTGAACTCCTGATCCTCCTGCCTCTGTCTCCCCCATGCTAAAATTACAGGCATGTCCTGCCATACCCAGCTTAAATGTCCCTGAGGATCCAAACCAGGGTTTTGTTCATACAAGGCAGGTGCTCTACCTACGAACTACACCCCGAGCCCCCAACGTGTTGGCCTTTTCAAGTGTAGGTCAGTTGCAGTTGGAGTTCTAAGAGCTGCAGGAAGCAGCGGCACACTGAAAAAGTCTTGCTACACACTGCCCCATGTGATAACAAATGAACACCCCTTACCTCAGGAAGTGGGTATATAAAGGCCTGGTTCTCTTGATGATCCCACCAGAACAAGAAAAGGCTCTCCTGCTCTGAAGTTGCCTGTCTTCACAAACTCTCCTCCCTTGGGGGTGGATGGCAGCTTCGTGGCTTTCAAGAAAGGAAGTTTCCACAGCAACGGGTACCACTGTCCATCCCCTTACACAAAGAGCACAGAGTCACCACATCTCCTCTACCCTGCCGGCGGCACCCACAGCTTTGGGGGAAGCTGTGTATAAAGACTGCTTGAAACGATCACCAAGACGTGTGCTTGGGGTTCATTAAACCTTATAAATAAACTAGGAGTGACGGGATGAAAGGTGTGGGTGGGCACTGGCTGGTGCTGCTGGGAATAATGACATATTCCAAGAGAGAGTGGCTGAGAACAGATTCATAGAGGAGCGCTTGTTTCCCATTAGAACCATCTGACAACGTTCGCCACATCTTGAGCCATGAACGTGGGCCAGAAATGCTTTAGAACGCTTTTTGTTTTTATGAAAAAAAAATGACTTCATTCGGGCTGGGGGATCGCTCAATGATGGTGGGAGGTGTGTTCCATATTTTCCCAGATGACAGGATTTCTGTGAATTCACCCAGATGGCCCCAGTGCCACTTCTGCCCAGACCCTGCCATCATCTCCATGGTCTGTGTCACCATCTGAAACTTAGACCTCAGTGGACACTGACCCTTTGTGTGTGGGGGGCTGACCACCAAAAGCAGGGGGTCGGGACCTCCTGGAGATGCTCACCCTACCTGCTTCCTTATGATCCTGGGTATGTATTTACTCATTTAGTTATTTAAAGCACTGGGGATAGAGGCCCGGGCTTTGCTCACACTGAGCCATGCTCCCAGCCCCTCACTGGGGGGATTCTAGGCAAGGGCTCTACAACTGAGCCATGCCCCCAGCACAGAAGCAATTTATTTCCTTCTGGGCAATGTACAGAGCTTGGCATAGCCAATCTTTCAGTTCTTACAATTCCATCATGGCACTGTCACCCCACTGACTGACACTCACATAGGTTAATGAGGTCACCTGGACACAGTGATACTGTTGTTATGGAGACCAAGCTTTCAGTCTGGTCTTGGTCAGAATCAGCCCTGTGTTCTTAAACCATTACCCATGGGTGCCCATAAGATTTCAGCTATTATTAGATAAATGTTAAAAGAAAATGCTGACGACACAGTATATTTATTTTGTGTCTATTTTATTAGACACATATTTTACACACACACACACACACATACACACACACATACACACATGAGAGAGAGAGAGAGAGAGAGAGAGAGAGAGAGAGAGAGAGAGAGAGAAAGAGAATAATGACCTGCCAAATGAAGCATGGCTTCAGAAGAGTCTCAAGTAGATGTTCAGCTTCAGGAAAAAAATGAATAAAAAAATAAGACAAAGCCAGGTGTAGGTGTCAGGACACACACCTGTAACACCAGCGCTTCGGCACTTAGGAAGTGGAGGCGAGAGTTCACTGTTGACCTAGGCTGCAGAGAAAGCTCTAAGTTAGCCTGGGCTAAAGGAGTCTCTGTCTCAAAAACAATGAAAAGCTTAAGGTGTGCACAAACATGGCACAAATCATGCATAGAGTTCACCACTAATTGGGTTCTGAAAAACAATGGATTCCCAGACATATAAATGTACATGAATGCTCAAGAAGGCTGTCACACTGTCACCTTGACAACCGCACGTCTCACACTGTGTTTTTAGAAGACAAATCTACTTATTCTATATGTATATGCCTGTGTGCCTGAGTATATATATATATATATATACATATACATATATATACATATACATATATATATATATATATCTATATATCTTGTGCATGCAGGTGCCTTTGAAAGCCAGAGGAGGGCATCAGATCTCCTGCAACTGGAGTTACAGGAAGACATGAGCCATCCCATGTGGCTGCTGGGAACCAAACCCAGGTCCTCTGCAAGAGCAGCCAGTGCTCTTAACCACTGAGTCATCTCTCCTGCCCCTCCCACTTTAGTTAGCCTCCACCCAATGTCAGTAATGGAGTCAGTCAGTAATGGGTGTGGTGGTGTCTGTCAGTCTGCGGTTCCAGCACTCAGGAGGCTGAGGCAGGAAGATCTCAAATCTGAGGGCAGCCTCCTTGACTAACTACATTGAGAGATTCTGTCCCTGCAAAACCAAACAAAGGAAAATAAAAGAGACAATGGCAGCAGCAATAAAGTCACACTTCTGCCCAGTGTGTATACTTCTATCATTTATAGTGGAAAATAGGCCCCTCCCCTTGCCTTTGTCATTCCCATTAGTTGGTCATCCGTCTCCCGCACAACTCCTATCATCTCCACCCTACAGCTTTGGAAACGCAAACCAGCCATTACACCCTTAGGACTTGTCTGGAAGCAGGTTTGAAGCACCGGCCTGGTGGAATGAGCCTCACCCCCCTCCTCTCCCGCAGTCCCCCAGTACATGTTGTATTGTTCCTTTGCCACCGAAAGCAGCCAGCATCTTTCATCAGGTCTTCAGCAAGGATTCTGGGGGCTTTATTAGCCCAAGAAAATGGCCCGACTCCAGCTGACATCAATGGGGTCCCATCGAGGAGTAAGGCCAAGCATTTCCTGTGCAGTCCTGGCCTCAGACACACCAGTTTGAAGAGAAGCCAGTTGGCTTGACTGGAGCTACCAGCAAGCTATTTTTGACATAAAAAGGAGCTGAATGTAGCTGATAACTGATTAAAGAAAATTGAAACACAGCTAGTTGAGGTTTTACTATCTTGGCAGTAGTGGTCAATGGGCAAGAAAAAGGACACTGTAAGCTGATCGAGCAAATTATTCAGAAAACAACTAATTGCATTGGAGGTTGGCGCCAGATGTTTGTGAACCAACTGTCTGTGTTGTGTTTCTTTTCTTCATTCCTGTCTTTCTACGACCCGCATCCGTTTATAGACGACAACAAAGCCTTCCAATTTTCAGGGCTTCGCACCCCTAGAAGTTGGCACAGCAAGGAATAAAATCCCATTAACACTAGTCAAGTCTGTCCCCTGCCCCCAATCTAAAATAAACTGGTTTCAAAGGTTAAGATAAAGGCCTCTGAGCTGTTTTGAGTATATATCTGCAACAGAAAAATAGCGGCTGCATGTCTGGCGAAATTTAATATACAGAAAACAATGCCTTGAAAATTGATTTTCATTTTACTTGTTTATTTTATTTTATTTTATTTTATTTTATTTTATTTTGTACTAGGGATGGAATCCAGGCCTGTGTGCACAGAGGGCACGTGGTTGACCACTGAGACACACCACCAGCCGTTGATCCCATGGTCTTTCCCCTCTAGCCATTCAGGAGGAATTGATTCCCCCAGACTTTCGCCACCATCCACATATGTGCATGTTTCTTCCTAACAGACTGCTTTTGCAAGGCAAGAAACTATCAAAACTCTTTCTTTGAGACTTCCTGAGAGCTTCAGAAATTCTAAGGCCCCTGTCTGTAGCCTGCCATCCTGTCACCCCAGAACAGGCCAGCCCTACGATTAAGTCCTTGCTCCTTTTCACTTCCTCTGAGCTGACCAGGGTGCGCTGACAGGAAAACAACCAAAGAGGCTGCTGCTTACTTGTGGTCTGTGAAATAGACAATAGCCAAGAATCGCTCATTTCAGTACAAAAGACTGGGGTGTTTTGTTTTGTCTTTGGTGATGGGTGTTTTACTCTTGACAAAGGCCAGCTCACACTGTCCCCAGCAGAAATGGTCTCTCTCTCTCGGTACTCCACAGAACAGCTCAGGGTAAAGCCTCCTCCCTCTCTGCCTCAGCCCTCATCAGCTTTAATCCATACACTCCCATTCTGCAGGGGATGACACCTAGACCACGCAAGGTGGGGGCTGCCGGAGGGAACACAGGCAGCACATCCTGGCGTTGAAAATACAGTGAAGGAGCCTGGGAGGAGGCTCAGTTAGCAACTTGGTGCTTGCCACCAAGCCTGACAACCAGAGTTTCATCCCGGGGACTCATGTGGTAGGAAGAGAGAACAGATTTCTGCCAGTTGTCCTTTGACCTCCATATACATGCTGTGACACACACACACACACACACACACACACACACACACACACACACACATAATTTCTAAAACAAGGAAAAAATGCTCTGTGAAAATACAGCCAAGCCTGAAATACGCAAACCCCACAGCACAGCAATGCTATTTTGAGATAATACTCAAAAGCAAATCCTTGCATACAGAATAACCATGGACCCACGAAGTGCAACAATGTCAGTCTCTATCAGCCCTGGCTTTAAAAACCATCTAAGAATCTATCAGCAGAGAAGGAGACCCGGGGCTGCCTACTTCTGCTTAATAATATTTTTATTACTAAAAAAAAAAAAAAAAAAAGATTTACAGCTAGAGCGATAAAGGTGCTTGCCCCTCGAGGCTGATGACCTGAGTTCCAATCCTCAGGACCCCCACGGGAGAAGGAGAGAACAGACTTCCAGGAGCCGCCATCCTCTGACCTCCACATGTGCACTGTTTCACACAACAAATAAATAAATAAATGAATAAATAAATAAATAAATCGAACACATTTGAACATAATTGTGGTTTTTTTTCCTTCCTTCCTTCCTTCCTTCCTTCCTTCCTTCCTTCCTTCCTTCCTTCCTTCCTTCCCCTGTCTGTCTCTCTCTCTCTCTCTCTCTCTCTCTCTCTCTCTCTCTCTCTCTCTCTCTTTCTGGATGTGAGAATGTAGGCATGTGATTTGTGAATCTGTGTACTTCCCCATATTTAAATACCTTTTAGGCATAAATGAAAGAATCTGCAGAGTTTATATTGACATCGCTATGAGAGGTATACTTGTGATCGCTCCTTTTTTTTTTTTTTTTAACTCCTTTCCCAAAACGGAGGAGGGAGTGATTTTAGTTGCTAATGGCCACGTACAAAAGAGCATTGTGTACTATCCAGCCTTGTAGTGACTTGCAAAAGGAGACTAGGTCCTTTGCTCAGTCCACGGGGAGGAAAGAGCCACACCGCACCCTGCAGACCCAGGGGGTCAGCGAGGAGAACACAGCCACCAAAGCACGGAAGAATTCGGGGAGGGCTCCTCTTCCAGGGTTCTCATCTTCATTTTACACAATGTCAGGAATCAGGTTAAGTACATAGAGCTAGGAAAGGGGATGCACTTTATTTATTTATTATTTTTATTTTATGTACATTGGGGGTTTGCCTGCATATATGTCTGTGTGAGGGTTTAAGATCCCCTGGAACTGGAGTTAAAGACAGTTGTGAGCCTCCATGTGGGTGCTGGAAATTGAACCCCAGGTTCTCTGGAAGAGCAGCCAGTGCTCTGAGCCATCTCTCTAGATCCCCCCTGCAACCATCCCACCCCACGCACCCTAGGAATGCATTTTTATGTCCATGCACTCATTTCAAAAGTCTACAGATTATAGTTCACGGGCAAACATTACATTTGGAGATGAATAGCATTATCAACCTTTGTTTTGTTTTTTGAGACAGGGTTTCTCTGTGTAGCCCTGGCTGTCCTGGAATGTACTCTGTAGACTAGGCTGGCCTTGAACTCACAGAGATCTCTGTCTCTGTCTCCAGAATGCTAGGATTAAAGGCATGCGCCACCAGCACCCAGATAGCATCAACTTTTTAAATGTGACCACACACAATCTCAAGCTTTTTATAAACGTCTCTGTTTTAAAGAAAAATGTAAAATATTTATTTATATTTTTGTTTTTTTAGGTATGAGTGCTTTGTGCCCAGAGAAGCCAGAAGGAGGTGTTGGATCCCCTAGAACTAGAATCCCAGGCAGCTGTGATCTGTCATGTGGGTGCTGGGAAGAGAACACTAGTCCTCGGCAAGAGCAGCCGGTGCCCTCCACCGCTGAGCCAAGTTCAGGTACTTGTTCTAGCCACTCAGCTGACATAGACAGACAGGCTTGGCATGGAGTGCTAGCGGGAATTTGGGGGCTACTGCAGAGCACAGCGCCACCCCGACCTCTCTGTTTGCAAGGAAGCAGGATGAGGGAGCAGCATCCTAACACTACACATTCAGAGACATCTCTGGTTAGCAGGAAGCCTGCTCTTCTGGTTAGTTGCCAATAACACAGGTACCCACATCATATCGGGGAGGCTGAAAAAGCAACAGGCAGAGACTAGAAGGTTCCTCCTTAAAATTAGAGCAGCGAAGGGTCACCGGGGTGTCTTCTCCAGGCTAGATAAAACCGTCATTGCTTGGCACACCTTTTGCTAAATTTAATCTTCAAAAGAAACCTTTAAGGTAGGTACCATGAAAAAAAAATCCCATTTTGCAGATAAGGAAAGCAATGTTGAAGCCCTCAGCCAAGACCACAGAACTATCGACTGGGGGTGACGGTGGTGGCGGTGCAGACGCTTGGTACTTATACAGTAGGCCACGGTCACACAGTGAATCTGAAGGCTCAGGATTCAAAGAAGATGAGGTCACCCCTGAGTAGATCTGGAAAATACACCCCAAAGGAGTTATCAAGGAAATGACCTTGGAACTGGGAGTAAGGAGCTGGGGTAGAGATGGGTTCATCAAGAAGAGCTTTATAAAGTAGCATTTAATTTTGTGATATAGAAATACATAAGAAACTAACGCACACTGGGAACCCTGGATGCTCAATCCCTTGGGCTACTTGCTCACTTAGCTTCCCTGGGGGGAGGAGTGGAGACTAGGACTGCTAGCGTCTTCTTGGGGTGTTGCTGAGGCACCAAAGGAATGCATTTGAAGTTTGAAGGCATCACCTGCTGAAGCGAAATCCTTAGATAAGAGGAAATTCGGTGAGAGCAGCAAGCCTGTGCCTTTGGGCTCCCTGAAGGAATCTTGGCCCCACATCCGGATCTTAAGCAAGAAGTTTTTCAAAGCCAAACTCTCTCACCCCATCAGGGTTTAGCGCCGGCTCCAGGACGGAAGACCTGCCAGGATTTATGGGAACTGCTGGAGGAGCCGGAGTAAAGGACGGGACTGGGGACCTGTGGGGTCCACGGGAGGGCTTCCTGTGAGCAGTTGAGAGATGGACTTGTCTGACTTAGCGGGCTTCATCAAGCCCACCTTTCAATCCACTGTGTCTCTTGGCACCTTTTGCCTTTGGCTTTTTAGGGGAGCCATTGGCCCACATCGGTCTGGGCTCGGCTGTTCTCTTTCCAGAATCTTATTTTCATTCGTTCAGTTGAGTGGTGGGAGATAGGGTGAAGATTAATAACTGGCTGAGGGGTTGGAGAAGTCGAGGGGAAAGTCGCAAAGGGAAGCTTGCTGCTGTAGAGGGGGACTTTGCTTGCAATTATTTGGTTTAAACAGATCATTTGAGCTTAAAAATATCTTTACTGAGTATGTAAACATAGTCGGGAGACCTGCCCCTCAAAGGGCATCCGTGTGCACACCTGTAAAATGGGGCTAAGGACAGCTCTCTTGCAGAAACCCACATGGGGATGGATGAGTTGTCTTTAAAGAGATTGACACAGCCCAGGCACATGATGAGTGTTCCGGAGTGTGAGAGCATTATTTTGAAAGGGAGAGGGAAAAGGACAGGAGGTGGAGATATGGGGAGGCTGAGGACAGGCCAAGAGGGCAGCCGCCATTTCCTATTATTTAAAAAAAAAAATCACTGGGCAGTGGTGGCGCACGCCTTTAATCTCAGCACTCGGAGAGGCAGAGGCAGGCAGATCTCCGTGAGTTCAAGGCCAGCCTGGGCTACAGCGTGAGTTCCAGGAAAGGTGCAAAGCTACACAGAAAAACCCTGTCTCGAAAAACCAAAACAAACAAACAAACAAAAAACAAAAAAAAATTACAATTATTCACAATGTAGGGAAGACAAGCATGAAATAAACAAAAAGAAAACAATCCTCCAAAAATGAAATTCCCTCCTAGACCATTTAGAGGTGATCATGGTGGTGGCTGTGTGTGTCTTGAACACCTTCTTGGAGGTTTCCATCACACACATACACACACACACACACACACACACACACACACACCCCTCACTCACTGTTTCATGCTATCCAAACTGTTCTTTCTCTGCATCCTCGGCTAGAAGATGTTCCTAGATATTGTTCCGTCTGCATAATAATCTGACACCGCCTACTTTACATAATTAGCTTAGCCTTCTATTAATTGCCAGCAAGACATTTCCAAACTTTCTGGATCACAAAAGTACCCCGTGGAACAACCAGTCTCCTGCAGGAGTCATTTGCAAATGAGAGGCCACAGCAGGATAAACACCATTGGATTAAGAGTGTGACTCCGAAGGCTCCTGCCTGCCTCCTCGGGATGGCTGGACCCTATTGGGCCCCCCAAATGGCAGTAGCCATCACCTAGAACCGCCTGTCCCCTCCACAGTGCTGTGTGTGAATTTCAAATATCCTATACTTTAAAAGAGGTGACCCGTGGGCCGAAGAAGGGATCAGCAGTTTGTGGTTATGGGCCTTTCCAGGAAGCCTGAAAACCAGCTGTGGGGCTGCTACCCAGAACTCTTTCCTTAAATCACCCCTGGATGGTCACATGCAGAAGCACCAGGTGCCACCTTTCTCTGGAAGAAGAATGCCCTTGGGTCCCCAAGAAGCGTTTGCACTTCAGGTGGGGGATACGGGTGCTTCAGGGAGGGGGTCACCCTGTCTCAGATATGCCTACATTTTTCTTCTACTGTCACCTGAATTGTTGGCTGTGACTAGAGCCCAGGGAAGAAGCGGTCTCTGGTTAAAAAGGTTGGGAACGGTACATTGGGGCGGAGGCTACTCCTGGGGGGCACGGTGGTCAAATGTTAATATTCTCATCACTTAGGGGAAAGGCCAATAGTTATGGCATTCCCACATTCTTTGTCAAAATTTCAAGGAGTGAGGCTGTTGGAAGATGAATGTCGGCGACTCCGAGGAGCGCAATACGGATCATGGAGCTTTTCATTCATGGGTATTTATGGGTTTATATTTGCCTAATAAATATGACAATAGATGAACGGCTGTTGAGAAGGGGAGACCTTGGGCTCAAAGGCGAAAAAAATATAGAGAGGGAAATCTGTCATCCCGAAAGGGAACTAGGTGGTCTCAGAAGGAGCCGAGTCCTGAGTGGTTTGTTGGCCTTGAAACTTCTGCTCACTCAAATATGGGACTCAGGCAGATAGCTGGTATCGGAGGATGCTGGTATGCACACGGGTGATAATGCATAGGGTGGACCGAAGCTGATAACGGTCTGCTTCCCCGGCTCCAAATGGGCAACCATGTTGACTGTGAAAAGCATTGCCCGCCCCGCTTCTCCCCTGTACATCCTGTCCTGGGGAGGATGGCAGCAACCCAGAGCAAGAGCCCTTGATAGAGTTATCAAAGGCTTCTCCCTTTCAGTTTTTGCCAGGCCGATGAGATCTAGAAAGTCCAATTGGCCACCATCAAGGAAGATTAAGCTCAACTTCAGCCAATTCTGGGCCGGAACAGAAAAAAGGAAAGGGGAGGTATGGTTGAAGGCAAAGGGGTGTAACGTATTCTTCGGGAGGTAAGAAAAGATACCGCAGAGGAAGTGCGTTTGAAACCAACGGGGAAAGAAAAAAGAAAAAAAAAATGAGAAAACCATCTAGGAGGCAGCTCAGTAGTACAGAAATGCCTGGCATTTGTGAGGCCTCGGGGTCAATGTCCAGTACTAGACAAATTTATACGAAGTTTTAAATCAAATGAGGAAGAAGTAAAAAAAATGAGCATAAACCGGAAAGGGAACGAGCAGGATGGGAAGAAGTGTGGGATGGGGAAAGGGAGGAGGTAAGAAAGAAAACGGA
>CABHPP010144878.1:0-11776 GCA_902168425.1 Peromyscus attwateri | reverse complement strand
GGGGGGGACAGAGAAGGAAAAGAAAAAAGAAGAAAGATCTGGAAGCAAGAAGAAAAACAGGGGCTCACAAAAGGCTAAAGAGAAATGAATTCAGAAAAGCATTCTGACCAGCTTTCTTCGCAAGGAACCCCCGCATCGGAGGCGCGCACACCCGACCTCTTAAACACCGTTTTGCTCCCGGCTATCCTTATAAACAATATTTTCGATTAAACTTAATTAGCCAGCCGGAGCTAAAAGGCCGGCTGCAGGCTGGAGGCCAAGGGTCGACGTTCGTCCTAGGCCGACGTGCTCGGCTTGATTTTCTTTTTGTCTGATCGCCAAGCCCACCGGGGTAGGGACGGGGCCCCAGGCCTGTCCTTCCCTGCGCTGGAGCACGGAGGCTTCCGAGCGGCACACCGTCCGACCCATGGCTGAATCAGACCAAAACACCACCACCTACCCACCCCCAACACACACACACACACACACACACACACACACACACACACACCCGTCATTTCTCTAGCCGCCGGACTTAGGGTTTGCTTTTTATAAGGCAAATCTATAATTTACACATTTTTTATTCTGCTTGTGATTCGGTCTTCCGAGGTCCGAGGCCATAAAACCCGTGGGGCCTGGCAGAGGGACCCCCCACTTCATCCCCCGAGGCCCCGGGTCTCCCGAAGTTCCCTATCTGCTGCAAATAACTGTGTGGAAAGCTGCCAAGCACAAGAAGAAACCGAACACAGCTCTCCGGCCCTCTCAGCTCGTGAGCCCAGGGAACCCGCAGCCACCGCGGAAAATCCGCGCGCTGTGCTCTGAGCACACCCAGGGCTCAAAGCACCGTGGTCTCCTAGCCTTGGGCCCCGCTACCCTTTCTAGCAAGAAAAACTCTCGTGTGTGTGTGTGTGTGTGTGTGTGTGTGTGTGTGTGTGTGTGTGAGAGAGAGAGAGAGAGAGAGATCCCAAACCCTAATAACAGAAAAAAGCATAAGCGAACAAAAATTTTTTCTTTTAAATTAGAGAACGCTCCCGAGTAGAGATCCACGCTTTCCACATCCTAGGTCCGCACGAGTGGGTGTGTGCAGGAGCAATAACCACATTGCGCCTTTACCGCGCTTCCCATAGGAAAGCCATGAGACCCGTGCGAATCCCTGTGCGCGCGCAAACAAGAATCTGCCCGTAGACAATCACGTGTGAATTATCCACGGCTCGAAAAGTGCAAACAACACAAGCCAGCGGTGATCGGCGGCGTTCGAATGATCCTGTGTCCACGTGCCTCCGACTCCGGGTGTGCAAGTCCCACAGTGTGCACGACTTTCGGGGTAACTTGCCTGCAGTGTGCAATGAACTTGGTGCGGCACGCGCGCGTCTCCCGGGCTGCTATCAGTCGGGTGGAGGTGTTTAAAAAATGCTACCGGAGCCGTTTATCCGTGGCCTGTTGCTGCGCGTCTGGGCAGCGCTGCCTCAGCCTGTGCAAGCCAGTTCTAACAAAGCCTCCGTGTGCTTTCAAAGCGCGGGCGGGAGGCATCCCTGTTCCTCCCCGTGGAACCGAAAGCGAAGGGCGGAAGAGGGTTGATTTTTGGCCCCCATCTTCTGTCTCCACCCGCTTCTTCTTGGGTAAGATCAGCCCTCACTTCTGGTTTCCATCTATTCTCACAAGATGCACGTTCTCACGTGTGTCCTGTTGGCTGTTAGCAGTGGCTCCAAAGTCGCGGGGCCCTGTGGGCATCTCCAGTGCTCGGAGCCTCCAAATACCTCCCCTCGATGGCTTTAACAGAACCCGGAACAGAGTCACCGCCCCCCGGAGAAAGAGAAAGTTCGGCCGCTGGGGAGCTCCAGCTGAGAAACTCCAGTCCGCAAGGGCTGGGGAAGAGAAGGATCGCAAGACCCTATGTCCCTCCAAGGGCGCTACAGTGGCGAAACATGTCCTAGCTACCGCAGGTCTCTCTCAGCGCGCGCACGTGTGCCCAGAATTATAATACAATATAACACGTCGTAATATCGGGTATTATACGCACCGCGTTTACCTTCCTTTAGGATTTGTGTGTTGTGTTAGGGTGTGCTTATGTGTTTGTTACGACGTGCTGGGAAGATATAGCATTCACTGGCCCATGTGCCCCACACTTACTCGCTTATTCGACCTCAACCCTCACAACAAAAAAACAAGCGACAGTTTCTTCCACTGCGCACAGAGAGCATAGGCATTTGCCTGAAGTCACCCAGCTAGAAGGGTAGGAGGGGGTAGGGGCAGAGCTTAGATTGGAACTCAGAGCCTGGAGACTAGCCTAGGCATAAAAAGGCAGGCATCCACCCACACAGCCCAGAGAGAAAGATATCCTATACCACACACCGCAGTTTCTGGAATAGCCTTGCAATATATATTTATTTTATTACATTCTTACCATCTGGCTGAGGGGAGAGAGCCAGCTTGCATTCTACAACTCTTTGGCTGGGAACTCAGCCTGGACAAGGTCTCCAGCTCTAAGGAAAAAGACTCAACCGGTTTCCAGCCTTCCTTTCCTCCTGTCCCTCCACACACACACACACACACACACACACACACACACACACACCCAGCTTCTCCTAAAAGCCTTGTCATTTTCACTGGTTAGGAACCAAGTTCAGAGCGGTTAAATTGTTTGTCCAAAGTCACTCAGCAAGTGCAAGATTCAGATCCGACATTCATACTCTTGACTAGTTAGGAAGTCTAAGGGGGTGTGTGTGTGGTGTGTCCATGGCTGGGCAACAGCTTCTGGCTAGGTACAGACTCAGCTTTGGGAAGATAGGAGCATCCTTGGGATGCAATAAAGCCCTGCATCTCCTTTCCCAAGGGGAGGGGGCTCATAAACACCACTACAGTTTTTGCAACTGGGACTGTGGTCCAGGTGCCCAGCCTTAACTGGCTTGGAGAGTCACAAGCTTCCTTGTGGATAGCAGGGCGCAGGCTGGGACCTTCATCTCTCCTGACCTGCTCTCTTTGTGTACTCTTAGAGGGGGCAGAGCAACCATCAGGACACGATTTGGAGTCTCCTCTCCAGCTCTCCCACTTCTAAGCAGAGGTCTACACTGGCAAGTAGTGAGCCCAGGAAGAACCAGGAAGGGATCTGCAGGTTTATTTTCATTCTCTTCTATCCAGGATGCTTGGAGATTTTCTTTCCATGTATGCAAACTGTGGGGCAAACTCCCCAAACAAATTCACTTTGTGTCCGCAAGCCTGTCATAGGTTCAAAGGTCCAGGAGAAAAGCACTGATACATAATTACCTCCCCCCCCCCCCAATAAAGAGGTTACAAATTCCATTCTTATCCTAAACTGGAAGAGGTAACAAAATTATCCCAACTCCCAACTGTGCCTTGTTCAGTTCCTGTTATGTGTCTTGTTTTTGGTTTGAGTGACCTACAATGGCTAAGTTCGAGGGGAAGGACTTTCTTCTTAATTTTACTTCTTTTTAATCCTTTTTTTTTTTTTTTTTTTGCTTTTTCAGATAAAACATATGCGTTAGATTTGCCATTAGGAGATGGCAAGAGCGGAACCTGAGAAGGTTCTTCACTCCCTCATCCATCCACTCCTGGAGTAGTTGGAGGAACTAACTTGGTTTACAGATCAGCTCTTGGGAGGTTTCAACACTAGCCTATGAGTATCATCCGGGTCTCTGTGGGCATTCCATTTGGGAAACTCCCAGCAGGTGACCTTGGAATCTCTCCCATAGGCCGCCAAGACACCCTGAGTCCTACAGAATTCTGAGAAGAGGCCAAGGTTACCACCTTCACGCCATCATCGTCGTACCTCTCTTTCCCTGTCCCATCCCAGCCCCAGGGTCAGGATGGAAATTTAGAGGGGGCGAGGAACCAAAAGTAACTGGAAATTTCAAGACAGAGTGAGTCTTGTGGGGTCTTGAAGGAAGGAAACACTGAATGGAATCTAGAACCGGGTCTCCATGAGAGCAGATTTTGACTTCGGGGCAAATCCAGAATATTTAGACTATTCTTCGTTACTTCTAGATAACTGGCTGAGTTATCTAGACAAGGATTTCAAGGGAGTTCAACACCCAAGGGAGGAGTGTTCTGTTGTTGAGGCCAGTTCCCGCTGTTCTAAAGGAGTTGATGTCTGCTGAATTTTTCCTTTTGTTTTAAATCAAACTGCGGCGGATTTTGGGTGGATTTTCCACTGGGCACTGGGCACGGTCCACCGTGGTAGCCCCTTGACTCAGCCAAGTTCCCAGAAGCAAATCCCTAGGGACTCAGCGGGGTCCCCACGTCGGAGCGGAGAGTTTGGGGGAGCGCAAACGGGGCGAGGCGCACCCTGCAAGGTGACGTAAGTGGCGCTGATGAACGCTGCCCACTCCATCAAGGGGTCCGCCCGCAGCGTGGGCCGCGGGGATTGCCTCACACTCCGGAGTCAGGCCCAGACACGTTCAGAAATGTTTTACTGAGCTCCCTCCCAGCGATGGCGACAGCAGCCTTGGCGGAGCGGAGAGACTCGCCACAGAGCTCCCCGCCCCCATCTCAAGGCTTGGGCTTGCTTTTGCTTTTCTTCCCAACACAGTTTGTGTGACTCCTGGGGACAAGAGCCGGCCTGCAGCTGCGAGTACAGACACGTTAAGGAACTGCGCGGGCAGGAATCAAGAATCTGGCACGGAAAAGGGTCTCCCCACCAATCCCGGGGACTCCTAGTA
This sequence comes from Peromyscus attwateri, assembly GCA_902168425.1. Classification (NCBI taxonomy): domain Eukaryota; kingdom Metazoa; phylum Chordata; class Mammalia; order Rodentia; family Cricetidae; genus Peromyscus; species Peromyscus attwateri. Next base: position 7,121 of record CABHPP010144878.1, on the reverse strand, counting down.
GCAGAGAACTGTCCCATTCACCGTTGGGTTTGCAGGGCCATGGCAGGACCTGAAACTGTACAATCAAATTTTGAGTCTTGAAATGAGGCTTCAATCTTTTTTTTTTTTTTTTTTTGGTTTTTCGAGACAGGGTTTCTCTGTGTAGCTTTGTGCCTTTCCTGTAACTCACTTGGTAGCCCAGGCTGGCCTCGAACTCACAGAGATCCACCTGCCTCTGCCTCCCGAGTGCTGGGATTAAAGGCGTGCACCACCACCGCCCGGCTGAGGCTTCAATCTTAACCGTATCATATATAACCCCTTATCTACCAGGCCAGTCTTTGGGTACCTGCCAGGATGTTCCAACTCAGTCCTAAATGATAACGGCAAGACATCTGTCATCTCAAGAACCTTTAGGGTCCTGAGCTTGTCTTTGAACCTGCGTTTTTTTACAGAGATGGCATTGGGAACTGCATTTCTCAGTGCATGCTGGGATTGGATGAATTGTGACTGCCTGGCTGGAGTTGCTATGGGGCAGGATGCATGCTGCCTGCCAGGTCCCAATGTCATCAAACTACATCCCTGCAAATGTCCTCCCAATAGTTGGGAGAGGCCACCTTAGTTCTCTCACCTCTCCAGCTTGTCAGGCGTCTGAAGCCAAACAGTCCAGCTAGAGCAATAGGGACATCTGCACCTAGGCTGGGGGTAGGTACCCACTGGGCCATCCGTGCCCATGCGGGCTTACTCTAGGAGCTGGGGAGAAATGGACTTGCCTGTAATCCTGCTCGAGAACGCAGTGTAAAGACTGGAATTCCTAGTGCCACTAAGAACCTAGGTGAGAGATTTTTTTTTAAAAAAGAAAGAAAAGAAGAAGAAGAAGAAGAAGAAGAAGAAGAAGAAGAAGAAGAAGAAAGAGAGAGAGAAAAGAAAAGAAAAGAAAAGAAAAGAAAAGAAAAGAAAAGAAAAGGCAGAAGTGATGTCTGACAAGCCACTATACCTTGGTGTCATTACACAAGAGACAATTGCCCTCGGTGAGGCTGCAAACTTGGATCTTAGAGGACTGATATCTGGTTCCCAAACAGCCTTTGGCCACTATGCCACCAGTCATCATAACAAATAGAGAGAGAAAAGAGGGAGAGTACAGGGAAAGAAGTTGGGGTGAGGGTAAAATATCTTCGAAATAATACACCAGGAGGAGGAAACAGGGACAGTTTATCTACACCCCCCTCACCCCTCACTGCCTGCCTGTTTAAAACCCCTAAGTAATTTTAGATCCTGTCTTCAGTTAATACATCTCTCTCCCTTTCCCGAAGGCTGACAGGGAAGCGCCGGGGCTGCAAGAGCCAGTGGAAAAGGGTCTTTAAGAGTTTCCACATTGTTTAGCGACCCAAAAGTGTTTGCGGTTCCCTGGTCCCTCCCCCTCCCCCACCCCTTCCCAAACTCATTCCGCTTCAGGACTGCAATTGTTTGAGGGTGCCTGAGCCACATAAATCCTGCTCCCAGATTAATCTCCCCCGCTCGCTTGCACTAGGTGCAGTGGGTTCCCCCCCCCCGGGGGGGGTCTTTAAAAGAGGGCACCTCGCAGAGATTTATTATCAAGGAAAAATAGTTTATTTTTATAGCTGACCTTGGAAACGTGGGGGTGGGAGCAAGCCGCAGAACGGGAGAAACCTAGTGGCTCAGAGGGCTGGGTTTGGGGGGGAGGGGGTTGCTGTTAAAGACTCCTTTTGCCGGGGCTTGAACTTTTCTCCTGGCCACACTTGGTTGGGCCAAGAGTCAAGGCAAAGGTTGGAGGGACTAAGTCAAGATTTGCTAAGTGTGCCCCTTGTGGAATTACTGATGCTTCTGAGTGAGTGTGTGTGTGTGTGTGTGTGTGTGTGTGTGTGTGTGCCAACGGAAGAGCCTCTTCAAAGACACAAAGGGGCTTGATCCCCTAAACCCAAACCGACTATGACCTTTGAGTCAAGTGGAGGTTATAGACACACTATGAGCGTGGTCTGTCACAAGAACCTTCACTAATTTCAGAATTGTTTGTGTTGGTTTGTTCCTGTAGACAAAGTCCACAGTTTCCATGAAACCCACTAACGAAACAAAACGTTAAACTGGCTGAAGCCCGCATGTGGCCTGGACACTCACTCAAGCTTTTAGACTTCCAGCTGGGTCTGGCACTTCAGTCCAGGACCCTAAGGCGGTCTATAAACCTGTTCGGGCTACATTTTAGACTCCCAAGAGGGTTATCAGGAATATCAGCTGAAGAAGCAAAGGGCCCTGACAGACTTTGAGTCTCTGGCTGACCTTCTGACCTGGAACCCTGGGTAGAACCTCTAGGGGACTCAGTTTCCCTTTGGAGACTGTGTCTCATCTTGGAGTCCAGGCCAACCTCTAGCTTGAGATCCTTGTGCGTTAGCCTTAGGTGTGTTTGGATTACAGGAGGTAATGTCAGGCTGTCTGCAAACTTTTGGAAAAGACCTTTTTTTTTTTTTTTTTTTGAGGCACACACACGGGTGATCTGTCACGGGTGACTGACTTGGCAGAGTCCAGGGAACAGTCCATAATGATCCCCCTTGCAGCGGGTGGATGTTGTTGTTTTTAACGAGCTTTCTTGAAATAAATTTTTAAAAAATTCTAAGCACTTAGGTGATTTTGCAGCAACCTGGGCGTCCTGGGCGAGCGAAAGCCTCCTGTTTAATTTTTAATTACTTAAACTCTAAGCACCGCTTTCCTGGGAAAAGAACCCCAGCAAGCCGGAGGCTAGCCTAGTCATACTGGTCAGAATTGCCCGGGGCTTCCCCGGGAGCAGAGCAGGGTGAGAGGGCGAGAGAGGCGAGTTCCCTTTGATTGCGCAGACTGTCCGGCTCCGCGGCGTCTGTCTGTCTGCGCATCTGCTCCCAGGTCCCTCTGCCCCTAGTGAACTCTGTGCGGGGGCCCAACGCGTCCAGCAGAAAGCACAACCGTGGCTAAGGCTGAGAGTGCAGCGGCGGCCACTCTGGCGGGGTCTGGCAGAGGTCTTGGTCCATTCCAGCCACACAGCTGGGGTGCGGCGACTAAAGGTCTCACTTGAGCTTTTGGTGACTTCTGCAAACCCTGGCGGATCACACGCTCTGGCCTCCCGAATGACATTTCCCCCAATGTCAGTCAGGACACCTGCTCAGAGCAGGAGCCAGGCATGTCCTCACCGGTTGGAACCTACCTGGGACTCCTCAAGGGAAACACGCGCTGTGTTCGGTCCCTCCTTAAACACTATCAAAGTTTCCTAAAATGTGGTTTATCATCCGAAATAAGGCTCTATTTTATAGTGATTGCTCAAATTCCTCAGCGCATTAAACTCACAACAATCTATTTTCTCTCAAAATTCCTCTCTTCTCAGAGGAAGCTAGGACCAGAGACGTTAGGCAATCCACCCAGGAGTGCACAGTAGTAAGGAGGGGAAATCGTGAGCTCAAATCCACTGGAGTAAAAATTCAAAACTCTTACGCACTGCTGCGCCACCGGTAGGTCCTTACAACAGCACCCCTTTCGACAAGAGACACCCCAATAAATGGCGATAAATGAGCGTTAGTTTCATGGTGTGACCTGAGCGCATATCACTTCAGCGCAGAAGGCTGAGATATGTGAGCCGTGTGACAGGTGAGGTGCGGGCTTCGCATACCCTTTCTCACAAGACAGGGTGCACAGACCAGTACCCCCTTCTCTGGACCAGTGAGAGCCTCCTCCCACACTAAGGGGGTCCAGGTGAGCTGGTGCTCAGTCTCTGCACCCCTGGTGTTGCTCACTCCCACCTCCCTACCGTAGAGTGCCCCTAAAATACGAGACTCTTGTTTGTCGGAGTAGGTAAGAAAGGAACACATTGACCCAGGCTCCCCAAGGCTCCCCATCCACCTGACGACTTACCTGGTGGTGGCCGGAGGAACACTGGAGGAACACTGGCCTTCGCTCAGAGCCTAAGCCTTGTCGAGCGCGCACCGGGGCGGCACCCACTGGGGCTCGAACCCCTCCATCAGGCAGGCAGCCGATAAGCGGGAGGGGAGGGCAGTGACCCTGCCTGGGGTAGTTGGGGCCGGTCCGGGCTCTCAGGCCGGCTGCTTGCCAGCGGCGCTCAGGACAGCGACGACGAGATGCCTGACCAGGCCGTTCTGGTTACAATCAGCTCACACACCGTGGCATTCCGCCCCCACCCCATCCTTACCCGGAGTCTGAAGTCACACCTTCTTAGGCCGCGGAGCTTCGCTGGCGTGGGGGCGATGAGTGAGGGCGAGGTTGTTAATCCGCAGCTCTCAGGCAGGTCCCTACAAAGGAATATTTTTGGTGGCCAGAGGGGGGTGGGGGGAACAACCACCAATATTGAGTAGGTACACCGCCCCCTCCCTTATCGACCAGGAATTAATTTTTCTACTCAATTAACCGGACTGTTGTGTTTCTCATTATTTTCTACAAGAGTTTTTACTCTCTTAGATGTCGTTAAGGGGAAGAAAAAAAAAAGCTAATTCTGTCTGTGAGGGAAAATTTACCCATTGTATTGAGAGCTTATGTGTTTTAATCATAAGAAAAAAAAAAAAGTCCTTGGAGCTGGAGGCTTATTTGGCGGATGAATAGTTACAGATTTGAATCCCGTCCTTCTTGGTCCACAGTTGTAGGGACATTCGTCTTACGTGAGACTCATTGTTTCACCCAGGTTTTGGGGTGAGTCTGTGATAAAGGCTGGTGAAAATCTAACCACGACCACAGAGGCAGGGAAGCCTCTGCCTCCTAGACCCTCCCATGGCACCATTTCTTCCCTGTTTGTGGCCTGCTTTGTGCCAGGCAAGAACTGCACCCCCCCCCCCCAAAGGTATTTTCTTGCCTGGCCCTGGAAGGAGACGCTAGCTAAAATGGTTTTGCCGTAACTTTAACGAAACTGTGTTTCCCTGCCAGTCTGGAGACCCAGAGGTAAATGCTCATGGGCCCCAGGCATCACCTTGTTCTTCCTTTGCCTCTGTGTGTGTGAGTCTATTTCCCTCTCAGGAGTCCTGGCTGGAGCCAGGCTCCGGGGTCATGAAGGCTTTTGTGTGGGTCCCGCCTCCATCTGGAGAGCAGGGCCCAGGATCCTCAGAGCAATTAACCTCACCCACCCTCTCCTTACCAGTTTCCTTAAATAAATGTGACAGACGTGAGCCTAATGATCCGTGGGGGAAGATCTATATGCTCCAGGGCCCAAACACATGGCTGCCCCCTCCCCAGGTCGCCAGGCAGACGGACTTCAAAGCACAGAGGGTTGGTGCCATTCATTCAGGGCTTCCTGGCTGGCAGGAAACAAACAAGCAATCAGCCAGCTTATTTAGATGATAACAGCCACAGACAATCGTACTAATGATGATGATGATGATGGTGGTGATGCTGATGATGGTGATGCTGCTGCTGGTGGCAGTGGTGACTATGGTGTCAGTGGTGATGCTGCTGCTGGAGGTGGTGACTATGGTGATCGTGGTGGTGGTGATGATGATGATGATGGTGGTGGTGGTGATGGTGGTGCTGATATGTATTTTTTAACCCCAGTTGTCAGGTTCTGAGCTGGGGGCTTTACATGGACAAATTCATCCCTCCTTTGCAACACCGGGGTGGGGGGGAGGCAGACAATAGATAGCTCCAGTTTAAGATCAAGGACTGCTAAAGTCATATGTGTACCTTTGGATATGGTTGTGGGAAAGCGAGTTTTGATCCAGAGCCACTAGGTTTTTAAAACAATACTACAGTCAGATTAAAAACAAATTTTTTAATGCACATGATAGAAAAACAAACAAAAACCAGAAAGCCAGGCATGGGGGCATAGGCCTATAACCCCAGAGGAGGGCTAGTTCAAGGCCAGCTTGGACTATAAGCAGAAGCCTTGTCTCAAAAACCGGGAGAAATGAGGCAGGCAAAAGAGTATGCCGTGACCCCTGATCTCTGCTGCGCAAGTCCCCTGTCTCACAACACCCTTTCTCAACTCTGTGCTTTGTGGCCTTTTCATTCACAAATGTACGTAGAAAGAGCTCAGTACTTTGCATTTTGAATTCCGTCATTTGGTGGGATTGGCTTTTAGCTACTGTTCAGAGAGACAAGGTAGTTAGTTGGTGGGGCTGATCTGATGGGACCAGTGCAAGTTTTGCTCAGGGTCATAGTAGGGGCTTAGAAACAGAAGGTGGGAATGACAGGGAAGGAAGGAGGGAGAGAGGGAGGGAGGGAGAGGGAGAGGGAGAGGGAGAGGGAGAGGGAGAGGGAGAGGGAGGGAGGGAGGGAAGGAGAGAGAGAGAGAGAGAGAGAGAGAGCAGAGATATCAGAAAACCCAGACGTCTGTCGCATTCCTATGGGAGATAGCGGATGTTCCAGGGACAGAGCGGCTCATCTTCTCTTGGCACGGGTGACACCAGCTTGTATTTCAGGGCACATTTTTAAAGCCTTAAAAGGTCTCCTTCAGTGAGGGGCAGAGCCACATTCACTGTGAGTTTTGCACAGGGTAGGGAAGCCTTTGGTCCCTGGACAGCCGGGCAGGATGCAGGGAGCCTTGCCTATTTTGGTCCTTGCTACCCTTGCGGTCTCCTTTGCCAGGATGCACTGGGGTGTCGGGGAGTGTGTCCAGGATGCACTGGGGTGTCGGGGAGTGTGTCCGTTCCTTCCCCTCCTGGCCCCCAACACCTCGTGGCTTCATAGTTTTGAAAAGTTCCCTTTGATGGGTTTTTACTTCGAGTAATTGCAAGAGACTCTCCCCGCAAATGCTAAGCAGGGTGTTTTCTTAAACCCGTGATGCTCCAGGTAGAAGCTTCCAGGCTGTCACTGCAGAATCATGGTGGAGAAATGAACAGAACGGAACACAATGGCAGGGGCGATGGATTCAAGAAGGAAGGATCCTCCCTGACCTTCAGAACTCTAAGAGCCTTCAGAAAAGCCCTCATTGCACCCCCCCCACCCCTGCCCATCTCCCACAGTCCAGAGTCTGGCAAGAGGAACAACCCCTCCCCCAATTTTCTTGGTCTCTCTCTTTCATTGCCCGCTTTCCATCATCCATATCACCTGTGTTTCTTTCTGCCTCCTCCTGTCCCCCCCCTCCTCCTCCCTTCCATTCTCCCCTCCCCCTCTCTTCTCTCTCTCATTTCCCACTTATCCCTCAGCCCTCTATAGCCTCCCTCCCC
>CABHPP010144877.1:0-30562 GCA_902168425.1 Peromyscus attwateri | reverse complement strand
TTTTTTTTTTAATGTGAAATCTCTAGACTATTAGAAGTTGACAACAAGCCGGGCAGTGGTGGCGCAGGCCTTTAACCCAGCACTCTGGAGGCAGAGCAAGGCGGATCTCTGTGAGTTCGAGGCCAGCCTGGTCTACAGAGCAAGAGCCAGGAAAGGCGCAAAGCTACACAGAGAAACCCTGTCTCGGAAAACCAAAAAAAAAAAAAAAAAAAAAAGAAGTTGACAACAAATTAATATTAAAAAATAAATGTTGGGTACTGTGCAAACCTCACAACCTGGGTTCCACCCCTGGGATCCATGTAAAGGCAGAAGAACTGAGCTGGCTCCACAGACCTCTCCGTGCACGCATGCTGTACATTCATCCCCTCTCAATAATGAATTGATTTCATTGTAAAAATGTAATAACAACAAGAAGTATTGGGGTGAGGAGACAGCTGTCAGTCAAGTGCTTGCTGCGTAAGCATGAGGACTTGAGTCTGGTCCCCAGCACACACATGAAAAACTGGGTGTGGAGGTGCACGCTTGCAATCCTGGCCTTGTCGAGGCAGAGACAGGTGGATCCCTGGAGCTCACAGCTAGCCGAACCCAACTGGTGAGTGCTCAGGTTCAGTGAGAGGCTCTGTCTCAGGGAAAAAAAAAAAAAAAAGCCAAGGCAGATGGCTGCAGAGGGATGACAGTCAAGGCTGACTTTTGGCATATGAGCACAAGTACACACACATACACACACATACACACACACACACACACACACACACACACACACACACACTGTTCCCCCCAATAAAAAATAAAACAGAAAATAATAAAAGTGTATGAGGGTTTAGACTCAAGTTTTATGGAGGCTCAGATCCTAATTAATGTAGGGAGTCCTTTTAGGCAAAGCATGCACAATTGGGAATATGAAACGGATCAAAGCGAACCCTGCATCTAGTTCTTTAATGGGCCGCTGAGATAGCTCAGCAGGTGACAGCCCTTTGCTGCGGAGACTGACAAATTCAATCCCTGAACCCCACACGGTGGGAGGACAGAACCATCTGCTAGGTGTTCTCTGACCTCCACTGACACCGTGGCACACATGCACCTCCCCTCCTTGTTCCCTCCACATGCACACAATAAACCAATAAACGCAATTTTAAAAAAAAAAAGTCCTTAAAAGCCCAAAGCTCATGCCTTGTCACCTGTTTGGTAGGGGAGTAATAGGATTCATCTAAGAAGTCTTGGTCAGGCCACACATTCCTCTATTGGAACCCCTGTCTCAAAGGTGACTCATCGCTGATTAGATTCATGGAAGTAGATTAAATGTCACCTTTTATTTTAAATTCAGATGGATTGGATTGACTATCCACTCACCTAGACATCCAGCTAGTATTTGTTGAACCTTTAGTATGAGAAGGTTTCTAGAGACTTTGGGACATGTTCCCAGGATGTTTGCTCCAGAAGACAAAGAAGGGCAGAGAGTGGTGCTGCTCTGGGTGGGGGCTGGGAGGCCACTGTACCATGGGCCTGAGAGTGCCGCAGATGTCAACCCAGGAAAGTCGGGGAATAGTAACTGCTTCCCCAGCAGCAAGACCAACACAGGGAAGGATAAGCAGAAAGTGTGGCTCTCCAGCATCCCAGTTTGGGTGTGTGAGGGTTGGGTAGAGGCGGCCCGAGGTAGGACTTCCGGTCTCCATGTATGTTTACTGATACCTGCTGTGGGCTGGGCTTGGGGACAGTAGTGAATCAGGTGGTTATAGACATTGCTCCATGAACTTCACAGGCTAGTGGTGAGTGGAGGCTCTGGGAGAAACCCAGCTCTAAGGGGCCTTGGTGTCTTGTGGGCTGCTGGCTTTATTCTAAAGGCACAAAGGAGCCATTTAAAAAATATATATGTGACTCTGGGAGACCTGAGCAGACTTGAGTGAGACTGTCCCTTGAAGACTATCACAATATCTACCCAGAAAATAAGATGAATTTATCATAATCTTACTTTTTTCCCCAGGACTGGGACTAATTTGTCATTCGAAATGTAATTTCATCAAATCATAGAATAGAATTATAAAATACCAGTTGGTCCTTATCAAATCTAGAAGCTCCCTTTAAAATCTCATAATGTGATATTACTGTTTAAAATGAATGTGGTGTGAGGAAGCAATAAAGCTTGATTTTTCTAAATTGCCTGTGATGGATGGCTGGAACATCCAGGCCAGCCCTTGGGACGTCTCAGGAGGCCTCTGTGTCTTAAAGGAGAGCTCAGTCTGAACAATGAGATCCAGGGATCCATTTGCCCAGAAACCCAGATAGCCTTAAGCACTATTATTAATGCTTGAAATCTATCATTATTTGGGGGCAATTTGAGCTAGCTCCTCACTGGACCTAGAACAAGGTCTCTGATTAGTTTTAGACAAAACAAAGGATTATACAAAATAGTCAGGACACTCAAAGCACTTCTTCTCAATCTTTTTGAACTTTGTCCCCTGTTTCAACAAATCAGAAGAGGGGGGTCTAAGTAAGTTAGTGCTCCTGAGAAGCAGGACTGTCATTGCTAAAGAAATAACAGAGACCTGTCTGAGTCAGGCGGACACCCCAAATGCCCGTGTGTGGGCGGGATCCAGACTATTAATAAGCAGGTGGTTGGTAAGCACATCAGTCTATATTAGAAAGAAATTAAGACAAAATATTAGCCCACTACAATGAAGTCAAATGCTTGAGATGGTCCTAACAAAGTGTGTTCAGTGTTTTCTTATCAGCCAGTTAACATGTTGGAGGAGAAAGGCACGCAGTCCACACTAGCTACAGAAACCCCCTTCCCACCCCCACTCAATGTAAAGTGTGACTGTCTAAGGTTTCAGTTATTGGTCCAACAAGGTCCAGAAACAGACAGTTCGTAAGTTTAAAATAATTTTTGTTATGGTGCAGTATTATAATTTTTTTATCTTGTTATTGTTGTTAGTCTTTTATTTCCCTTAAATTAAACCATCATAGGTATGAACGCATATGAAGACCTTGTGTGTACTGGGTTCACTATCATCTGCAGTTTCAGGCTTACACTGGAGGTCGTGTGTGTGTGTGTGTGTGTGTGTGTGTGTGTGTGTGTGTGTGTGCGCGCGCGCGCGGAGCAGTGTATGCATGTGTGTCTGAGGGTGCAGCTGTGTGCGGAGGCCAGAGGGCCACATCAGGTATTCTCTTTTACGTGGATGATGAGTGTTTTGCTTGCATGTGTGTATGTGCACCACTTGTGTGCCTGCTGCCCACAGAGGTCAGAAGAGGGCGTCAGATCTGGACTTACGGATAGTTGTGAGCCACCATGGAGGTGTTAGGAACTAAACTCAGGTCCTATGCAAGATCAGTATGTGCTGTTAACCTCTGAGTCATCTCTCCAGTCCTTTCACCTTATTTTCTGAGAAAAGGTATCATTGAACCTGGAGCTCACCCAGTCATCTAGCTGTAGGCTGGGTGGCCAGTGAATTCCAAGGAGCCATGCATCTCCTGTCTCAGTGTTCTACCTCCCTCCCCACCTGCAGGGGTTATAGACATACACACCACCCATTGTGTTCAGCTTTTAAGTAGCTTTTTGGAGATCCTGCCTTGGTCTTCATGCCTTCATGGTAGCCACTTGGCCAGCTGAACTATCTCCCTAGTGCTCAATTGGAGGTGGGAAGACCACAGTTTGCATGGATGGACAGAGGGCAGTCCTGGAATGTTGCCTGCCTGGGTTCTAGGATGCAGAGATCTAAACTGTGTGAGTTATGAAAGCAATCTGCTTGTCTGATGTGAGTGCTGTAATCTATAAGATAAAGCAAAGAATTGCATTTTGAAGGCAAGATGCCATTAAGATCATGACCTAAAATTGGGCAGTAGTGGCGCACGCCTTTAATCCTAGCACTTGGGAAGCAGAGGCAGGTGGATCTTTGTGAGTTCGAGGCCAGCCTGGTCTACAAGTAAGTTCCAAGACAGCCTGGGCTGTTACACAGAGAAAGCCTGTCTCGAAGAACCCGCCCCTGCCAAAAAAATAATCATGACTTAATGCCTCCAACAATCTTATCCAAAGCAATAGTAAGCAGGAAAGAAATACCATGAAGTGTTTCACTGAAAATTCTATGCCAAGATAATCAGAGAGCCTGGTGCTGGTGACAGAGATGGGCACCAAGAAAGGAGCCTGAGTTAGAGACTCTCACCCTCGTCAACTTCTGTCATTCCTGGAAGACCTTTGCGAAAATCACTGTTCCCTTTGTGATGAAATTCACGTTAGTACAGATCTAATTTTCCCTTAGAGGGGCATCATTTAAGCCAAAGTAAAACTACCCTTGAAACTACCTTTTGCAGCCCACAGAGTAGAGCACAGTCTTCCCTTGGTATCTCTGGAAGTTCTGGCACTAAACCCTGTCCAGATACCAAAACCCTTAGATGCTCAGGCTCCTTGTATAAAATAGCGTAGTGCAGTATTTGCATAAAACTTCTCCATATTCTGCTTACACCAGGCCTTTCTCTCATGGTAAATGTTCAGCCATCTCCATGCCAGTCTATTGGTCCCTGCTCCAAATCTGGAGGGCAGCATCTCATGGTCAAGATGTCCCTTCTGTGTGACCTAAGCACAGTCTTCTGCTCCAGGGAAAGGAGGCTGTACCGAGAGGCCAGGAAGACATCTGGCCTGGCCTCTCAAAGGTGATGGGTCACTTGACATCTTCTTCTTGCAGGAGAGGCAGCCCACTGCTCATCGGGGTACGAAGCAAATACAAACTCTCCACAGAGCAGATCCCTGTCTTATATCGGACATGTGAGTTTCTTGAGGACATCAACAGACAGCTGCAGGGTAGCTACCCCCTTGCAGCCAGCTCTGTTTGGAGGCAGCCCTACCATCACAACCCCCAAACACTGTCTTGGGCCCAGCTGCCGTGTGACTCTGGGTTTCAAAGATGTTCATGCAATGGGGTCTCAGCTCCATCTTTTAAAAAAGCACTTCATTGTGAATATTTTGAGACCTGCACAGAAATAGAGGGAGCAGCAGGCAGCTGGGGAGAACGGTAACTGTGCCCTGATTTGAGTTTCTTTGGTTTGTTTGGTTTGCCTTGCTCTCCCACGGTAGCCATTTAAATGCTCTTTCAGCGCTACTGGGCTATTTGGGGAGCTTTTACGTGATTTGGCTGGCACAGCCGTAGCTAAAAATTGCAGATTTCTCCCACACAATATTCAGAAGAGGAAAATGGGTTCTCTGCCACGTGTTATGCAAATAAAGCAGCCTGCTGAGGTTCGCAGCCCATTCTTTTGTTTACTAGGCAATATTGAGAATGTGAAGAATATCTGCAAGACCAGGATGAAGCGACTGGACAGTTCCACCTGCCTGCACGCCGTGGGTGATAAAGCTGTGGAGTTCTTCTTTGCTTCTGATGCAAGGTAGCTAAACATTTTCGTTGTTTTATTGGGATTGTATACCCAAAGAATAACTGCCTGAACACTGCATGTGCGTGCACTCCGAGCACGTATGTAGGTCAGAGGACAGCTTCTAGGAGTTGATTCTCTCCTTCTGCATTTGGGTCCCAGGGACTGAATTCAGGTTGTCAGACTTGGTGGCAAGCACTCTTACCCACTGAGTCATCTCCCCAGCAGAAGTACATACATTTTAGAAACACACAGGCCCAGAGACAGAAAAGTTGGGGTAAGGGAAGAAAAGAGAAAAGAGAAGGGGGAGTGAGGGACTATTCGAAAGAGATTTTGGTACCTGTAAGTGGTGTCTGGGCATTATAACCTGCTGAAGTTTTTATTTCACAGAAGTGCTCGAAACCACCGAGCTCTTACCTTATAGTCAGTGACGGGAGAGGTGTGTCTAAGATTAGAAAAGGCACGGAGGCCTGGAGGAAGATAGAATAGTGTTCACAGGCAAAATAATGATACACTTTTAAAGCCAACTGACAAGCTGTGAGAACTAATACTGGCAGCTTCCCAGAGAATAAATATGTGGAAATCTTACATCGCCGCCCGCAGTCATCGCTAAGCTGCCAGCAGGGACCGAGCCTACCTTATATTCCTTCTAGAAGCTTCTCGTAGGACTAAGTATTATCGACTCTTAGCAAACATTTGTTGAACAAAACAAAAGCAACAAAAAACCAGACTATGCACTACCATGGAAACAGCCCCACTTTAACAAAAGCTCCCAGCCTCGTCTAGTGTTCTAGCTCCATGCTGTGGCTGTGACAAGTAGGATGACCAAAAGCAACTTAGGGGAAGAGAAAGTTTTTTCCATCTTCTCCTTTCTGGTCACTGTCCATCCACAAAGGAAGTCAGGGCAGGAACTCAAGCAGGAACTTGAAGTATAAGCCACGGAGGAATGCTACTTGCCGGCTCACTTGCTGATTCACGCCTAGCTGGCTTTCTTACACTGCCCAGGACTACCTGCCCAGGGAATGGTGCTGCCCACAGTGGGATGAGCCTCCTCCATCAATTAACAATCATGACAACCCTTCTCGGACACACATCCACAGCAAGCGTCTAGACGTTAGACCTGACTCAGCTTTGAATTTTAGCGCGTGTGGTAGTGTGTCCTTCCCTCAGAAGGCACATACCATTCCATCAGTTTTCTTTTTGCACTTAATCAGAGGCTCAAGTCCTATCAGCCTCATTCATTGACTGAAGATTCAGCTTTCACCTCTTGGCTTCAACAGCCATTCAAGATTTTTGGTTGGAGCGATTCATAATTAGGAATCCATAAACTGATTACTCTATCGTTTGTTCTTTATTAGCTAGATTCTACTGTAGGAAGAGAAACTTGTCTTCATAAGCTATATGGTTCTAAAAAGCAAGTGCTGAGTGGGCAAGATGGTTCAGTGGGTGCAGGCCCTTGCAGCCAAGATGGTCCTCAGACCCACGTGATGGAAGGGGAGATGTAACTCCTGTAAGTTACCCTTTGACCTCCACACACGTGCCATAGCACACATGCACACGTGCACACACACACACACACACACACACACACACACACATACACACACACGCACACACACACGGGTACATGAATAAATGAATATTAATTTTAAAATGCTTAAAGCAAGTACTTATTTCTTTCCCTTTATAATCAGAATAGTGTATGTTTTCCCAACTCCTCCAAAGGTGACGTGGTTTTTGTATCTTATTTGAAGAAACCAATTATAAAAAGACATCCATGAGATCGCCTGGGGGAGGAATTTGAACACATTAGCGACCTGATGATTTGAAGACGAATTGTTAAGTTTGAAGAGAATGTTGGTCCTATAATAGGTTAAAATTTAGTCCTTAAGATTTAAGAGATATATGTAAAAATGTTTGCTGAAGAAACGGTGTATTTCTATACATTCTCTACTGGGTTAAGATTAAGGTTAGGTTTCAGGAGAACAGAGGTATGGAGAATGGGAGGGCTTGCCTGTGAACCTTCTTACTGTGATGCCACTGTCATGCCTAAAATGACAAGGATCCCATGCTTAAGAAACAGCAAGTGGTTGCTGCCTTGTAACTTTCAAGGGTGTAACGTGAACTTTGATGTCTTTTTCTCCCCTTCCAGTGCCATCATAGAACACACCAACCGGGTCATCTTCTTGGAAGATGATGACATCGCCGCAGTGGCTGATGGGAAACTCTCCATTCACCGAGTCAAGCGCTCAGCTAGTGATGACCCCTCCCGAGCCATCCAGACCTTGCAGATGGAACTGCAGCAAATAATGAAAGGCAGGTGTCCTCCAAGAGTCCCTGTGCAGTTCCCTTGAAGAGCAGATGCTCTCGGGGGGTCAGAGGATGGAGGGGCCCCTGAACCCCCAAAGCTGCAGGGTCTAAGGTGTAAACTGGATGGTCACTCACTGTATCTGCCCCCCTTTCATATGATTTGTTTCCACGGTCTCAGACAGGAAAACACCTGCAGACACTCTTCAAAACTGGGGGGCTTTATGGGTGATACTGGCCCTGTGGCATAAGTGACATCTTGGCAGATAATTAAAAAGCAACAGCAGCTAAGCCTTTTGCTAGGGTTTTCCTGGCTCCCAGTGAAGCTCTAAAAATGTATCTAAATTAAAGTCCCTTTCCTTGGTGATGTTTCCCTGGCCAGGCAACTTCAGTGCATTTATGCAGAAGGAGATCTTCGAGCAGCCGGAGTCCGTTTTCAATACCATGAGAGGCCGGGTGAATTTTGAGACCAACACAGGTGAGAAGCCCCCGTCCATGCCCTGCCCCACTGAAAGCGGTCCTATGTAGAGTCACCATTAATACCCTGCCTTGTGCCCCGCAGTGCTCCTGGGTGGCCTGAAGGACCACCTGAAGGAGATTCGACGATGCCGAAGGCTCACCGTGATTGGCTGTGGGACCAGCTACCACGCTGCCGTGGCTGTGAGTGCGAAACACCAGACCTTAAGGCGGTCCTGGGAAGGTAACAGCGGGCCAGACCAAGATGCTGGCCATCGTGCTGTCACGCACTGGCCTCTGAATTTGATCAAGTCCTTGTGCTCGTTCCCACGAGCCAGTTTGAGGAGTGTACGGAGCCCGTTCTTCTAGCAAGGTGGCCTGGGAGCGGCCAAAGTTCCCATACCACTGGGATGGCAAGGCACCACGTCATAAACTGTCCTTAGAAGCCCAGTGCCCGGTGTCCCTGTGAGGCCCCGTTACTGACTTCAGTGTCTATTCCGTTTGGCTTCAGACACGGCAAGTTCTAGAGGAACTGACCGAGCTCCCTGTGATGGTTGAACTTGCCAGTGATTTCCTGGACAGGAACACACCTGTGTTCAGGGATGACGTTTGCTTCTTCATCAGCCAATCAGGTAAGGGAGACAGGCAGCACGGCCAGGTTTTCACTGGCTCATCTCCGAGCTCTCTTCTCTATACGTCATCACCCTCCCTCTTCTTCCAGTGCAGCCTCTGTGCGTCTGCAGTGTACCACACGTGATCTCACGCACTGGGTCATTTAAACCCTTAAAAGCATCTGGTACTGGCAACACTGTATGATGCTGTGTGAGCCTTCCCGGGGAAAGGTGACAAAACATGTCTTCACCCCACATAGGTCACCAAAGACAGACTAAAGAAATGATCCCACCCAAGGCTCGCTTAGTGAGCCAGTGAGGTTATTGAGCTTACTTACAGGAGCACAGGTTACTCAAAGGCAGCTGCATCAGGGGATAATAGCCCTCCCCAGCATGGGTATGACCCATGAGATCTGCATCCATGGAGCTCCCTGCGAGACTTAGGAGAAGCTGGCTTCCCCTCCCATTCTAAGCCTTCTGGCACTTCCAAGAACACTCCCCAACATGCTCCTAAATGTTTCCTGGGCATAATTTAAAGGAGGAAAAAAATCTCAAGTCTACTGGGTTGAGAGTCCCATCCTTGAATTCATTCCTTGGTGGGCTCTGTGTCCAAGCTCTGGAGGCCTGCTATGCGCAGTGTCCACACTGTCCAGCAGGGGGAGGCATGGAGAGACACAGTTGTGGTTAAAGTGCGGAGCGCTTTCCCTTAGTTTGAGTAAGCCTTACCTGGGTGTCATCCTCACACCGGATAAAGGTGTGCTCCAGCTGAGTCATATCCTTGGGGTCGCAACCCTAGAGATTTAAGAAGGGGGGGGGTAAAGGTGTGCTCCAGCTGAGCCATATCCTTGGGGTCGCAATCTTAGAGATTTAAGGAGGGGTTTTGAAAATTTTCAATTTTGGTGAATTCCAAACCTTTATTAAAGCAGGAATATTCATATAACAAGTTATCCAACCTTAGAAATTACCATCCAAGCCAACTTAGGGTCATCCATGTATGCCATTCACCCGTCTCCTCCTTTGGATCATCTGGAAGCTGATTCCAACCCTGAACATCATGTGACATCTCTCTGCATAGATAATTCAGAATGTGAGACAAAGCATAAACCCATAATATCATTATCACAATCGAAAACTGAACATACTCTTCTAATGTCATAGGAGGGGTTTTAATATTGCTTCCCTTTTGAATTTCTAATACCATTTCCATTTTCATGACAAGCTGAGAAAAACTAGTACAGACACACCCACCATCCCGCCGACTGACTAACCCATCAGAGCCGAAATGTAGCTCATGAATAGGTAGAAAAACAGGTAGATTTCATGTGACAACAGTACAGTGGCAGTCCATAGGTCTATGTACGGAAGTATCCGGTATTTAAAGGAGATTTAAGCAAGCTACCAAAATCTGAGATTGAGGCTAATGCAGACAGTGCCATCCTTTGCCTTTTCTTCCTGCTGCTGCAGACTTCGAGTCCTGTGCAGTGAACCCAGAAGTCAACAGAGAAAAAGGAAAAGGGGTTAAACTATCTGGAAGCACTTGACGACACCAGTTTTGGGGACAGGTCAGGAACTAAGTTGAACACAGTCAAGAGCGGTGACCATGTGGATGGAACAGTCAGAGGGTTGGGAATTCACTGGGCTTGATTTTATGGTCGGCCTCGTATCACTTTGAGTTTCTTTAAAACTGGCAAATAGGGAGTTGGTGCCGGCTTACGCTGTTAACATGGCCTAATTAGAAAAACTATTTGAGTCCACACTGGGAAGTTTCAAGAAATGTGTCCTTCAGTCAGGTTCTATTTGAGAAGCACCATGTGGGCAGTCTTGCTTTTCAATGTTTATACCTCGGCAAATCCAACCCAGGCAGCCTAGAGTCTCAGAAGGGCATTCCAAGCCAGCGGCAAGGCCTGGATGGAGATAATGAGTTGCATTTCTCCGCACTCCTCATCCTGAAGGGAAATGAGGACTGAGGCCCCCATGGGGGTGACATCAGGATTCAAAGAAACAGGGGACAAGAACACACTTGCTACATAAATAGTAATGAGATCTTCAATCTAAGAAACAGGAAAGATTCTGAACCCTTGCTTTCCTTTCAAAGGTTGGACAGGCTTTGAATTTCGAAGGAGGAGGGGAGGAGAGGGTTCTAGCTGGCCTAGCACCTGCATGCTCACTGACAGCATCCCCGTGTTGCAGGTGAGACTGCAGACACGCTCCTGGCGCTGCGATACTGTAAGGACCGCGGGGCGCTGACTGTGGGCATCACCAACACAGTGGGCAGCTCCATCTCCCGGGAGACCGACTGTGGCGTCCACATCAACGCAGGGCCGGAGGTCGGGGTGGCCAGCACCAAGGTACGAATTGCTGTGTTCTCCGGGGAGAACCTGGGTGGTGGCATCGGCTGGAGAGATGAGTGTCCTTGCAATTGCAACTGGCTCCCCTCCCCTCCCCTCCTCTCTCCGTTCCGCTCCTCATCTCTTAGTCTTGTCATTACATCTCTCCCCCATCTTTGTCCATGTTGTGGTTTAGCGCTCCTATCTCCTTAAACACCTTTGGGATGGCTGTCTAAAGTCTTCACGGGCCCCCTCCTTTGTCCTCAGGCTTACACCAGCCAGTTCATCTCTCTGGTGATGTTTGGTTTGATGATGTCTGAAGACCGAATTTCTCTACAAAACAGGAGGCAAGAGATCATCCGGGGCCTCAGATCTTTGCCCGGTAAGTCCCAGGACATGGCTTTCTGTATTTCCAAATTCACTGAGCTCCTTTGGGTTGCACTCATCCTTTATTCTCATGTAAAGGCTGCTGTTAATGACTCTCTTCTTCTAGATCTTTCTACCCAATGATAACTCTTACACCTCCACCCCCACCCCCCAAACTGCCCAGCAAACCCTGCTTAGGCCAAAATTTAAAGCCTCAGAGGTCAGCAGAGCTCTAGGACCTCCGCCCTCCTCTCGGGACTGCCTCAGCTGCTAAGTAGCAAGATCTGCCCCCTCAGTGGCCGATGTTTACCTTAACATGAAGGAAGTTAGCCCTGCCCTTCAAGTGAAACAAACAACAGTACTTGTTGCCAATAATAAAGGTCAATTTTTCAATCATCATCTAGAATTTGGAAAACTTCTCTCTATTTAGCCAATTCCCAGATTTGAAGTTTTTAGGTTTTTTGTTGTTGTTGTTTGTTTTTTGTTTTGTTTTGTTTTGTTTTATTAAGAAGTTGGAGATTTTTAACAAGGTGATTTGTAATATAAAGTTTGTAACTAAATGTGTCCATTTTTAGATTTGCCTGGCTCTGGGCCTTTGTATGCTATCATCAAATTGTGAAAGAGCCATTTAAGAGCAAAGCAGGCCAAATGTAAAAAAATAGAGAAACTACTTGCAACTCCCCATTTCAAGAAACTTGCTTCTTGTCTGATACAGAATCGAAAAACACTTCCAATGACTTGAAGACGTTTTAAACCTTTCCCTTTTCCAAATATAAGTCTTTGTAAGGTCTGGTGAAATACCTGCACTCCAGTAACAATGATAAAAATCACAGTAGTTCAGATGCAGAAGCGGATGCGGTGCCAACTCTTACCAAAAAGTCAGACCCTAAAAACGCACAAAGGTGTTGGGCTGCGAAGGTCACTCAGTAGGTAAAGCTCCTGCTGCCAAGTCTGACCCCCCAGTTTGATCCCCCAAACCCACATGGTGTAAAAACTGACTCCTGCAAGTTGTTTCCAACCTCCACATGTAATGAAAAAGTTTTAAAAGATGTCCAACAATACCATTCTTCTCACTCATTTTTTTTTCAAAAATCTATCATTATAGGCTTATTGCTGTTACTATTTTCCAATGAGTGAGGCAGCATTTTTAAAGTTTTTGTTGTTGTTGTTTTGTTTTGTTTGTTTGTTTTTCAAAGCAAGGTTTCTCTGTGTAGCCCTGGATGTCCTGGAACTTGCTCTATAGACCAGGCTGGCCTCGAACTCACAGAGATCCACCTGCCTCTGCCTCCCAAGTGCTGGGATCAAAAGTGTGCACCACCACTGCCCCGATAGTTTAAAAGTTTTTAATTAGTGTTCTTTTCTTTCTTTTTTTTTTGTTGTTGTTATTTGGTTTTTTTTTTAATTAAAGGTGTATACCACCTTACCCAGGTAATTAGTGTTATCTTCAAATCCAATAAGTATTGAGAGTTATAACTCACAAGATCAAAGGCTCTTGAGGAGTACAATAATTTGTAAGAGTATAATAAACAGAGGTCCAGCACCAGGAAGTTTGATCATAACAGGTCTGCCTTACACTGGCTTCGCCTTGGGACCCAGCCCAGGGCAAGGAACTGAGGAGTTAATTTGGAATTTCAGTCCTGTGTCTTCGCAGGGCATGATTTAATCTCTCGGGTTCTTGGTTTACTTCCTGTAACATGGAGCTGGAAATGAGAGCTCATAGCCTACCTTATAGATGTTCACAAGCATACTCATGCAAACAGGAACTTCCAACCCGATAAGGTCCTGGCCAATATCCTAAGTTATCACAGAATTGAGTTTAAACAGAGTTTAAAGCCCTTCTAAGTAACTCAAGGAAGCAGTGTCTCCTGAGCAAAGGAAGTGTCTAAACCTTGTTATAGGCAATGATTTTCCTTGTGAATGTTCGGAAGTCAGAACGACTGACTCTCTCCCTTATCTCTTTGCATTGTTTAGAGCTGATCAAAGAAGTATTATTGCTGGATGAGAAGATCCATGACCTGGCCCTGGAGCTCTACACACAAAGGTCACTCCTGGTGATGGGACGGGGATACAACTATGCCACATGCCTGGAAGGAGCCTTGGTGAGTTCCTCTCTGCCCAGCCTCCACCTCTAATAGCTGATTGCACAGCTTCCTAGGGCAACATGGAGGCAGGCTTAGGAGATGCTGCAAGAAGCCAATGGGAAGGAGGGCAGGGCACAGTGTTGGAAGGGAAAGGTTTGCAAAACCCCTAGGCACCCTCATGAGCCTGCCTTGAGCATTGACTCTTACCTTGGAGTCACAGAAATGAGTGTGAGTGAAGTAGGTGTCAGTCCCCAGGCAGTTCTCAGTCCCCAGAGAGAAAGGGAAAGGGCACTGGGTGAAGCTCCTACAAGTACCTGTCCTGTGAGAATCCATATGTGAAAAAAAAGCTGGTATGTGCTTGTAATCCCAGCACTGGGGAGGCAGAGACAGGAGGATCTCTGGGTGTTGTAGAATATTATTTAAGGTGTGTTACTTTTGTTTGTGTTGCATTTGTTTAACTCTGTGAAGCTGTGTTACTTTGCCTGTCTAAAACACCTGATGGTCTAATAAAGAACTGAACGGCCATTAGCAAGGCAGGAGAGAGAGAGAGAGAGAGGGAGAGAGAGAGAGAGAGAGAGAGAGAGAGAGAGAAGTGGGGCTGGCAGGCAGAGAGAATATATAGAAGAAGAAATCTGGGAGGAGAGGAAGAAGTACCCAGAGAAGGAGGAGGACTCCAGGGGCTAGCCACCCAGCTACACAGCAATCTACGGAGTAAGATCTACAGAAGAAAAGGGAAAAGCCCAGAGGCAAAAGATAGACGAGATAATTTAAAGTTAAGGAAAACTGGCTAACAACAAGCCAAGCTAAGGCCAGGCATTTATAAGTAAGAATAAGCCTCTGTGTGTGATTTGAGAGCTGGGTGGCAGGCCCCCCAAAAGAGTAATAAAAAACAACATCTGGGGCTCACTCGTCAGCCACTCTAGTTTAAGTGGGGAGCACCATGTTCCAGTGAAAGATCATGTCTCAAAAACCAAAGTGAGTGGCTCTTGAGGAATGACATCAAGGTATATATGAGCACGCAAGCGCGCGCGCGCGCACACACACACACACACACACACACACACACACACACACACACACACCTCTGTACACACAGATTGCATACAGGAAGTAAATCAAATTCAGGTCCAAGTACTACAAGCAACCTATGGGGGAAGGATTTTGGAAGTTGGAAATTGCAAGATCTCTATATTCCTTGTGACCCTCAAACTTCCCAAGGGGGAGAACTTGCATCCCCACAGCAATGAGCCTGAATTAAAAAAAAAAAATTGATGACTTGACAATGGATTACTAATGGGAGAGAAAGCTAGTAGGGCTGAGACAAGGTGCTGGACGTGTAAGGCCACTGAAGGCTGGCAAAGCTGACTCCTGGGCTTCCAAATTTCTCACTATTAGTTTGCTGTTTATAGACCAGAATGCCATACAAGGTGAAAGGGATTCCGTGTTCCAGGTGAGACATCCCTGTGAACCAGGACAGGAGTACCAAGCATATTGGCTCCCCTTCTTATCATAACCAGTTAGTAGATGGGTGGCTCACAAAAGACAGTTAGGGACTATTACAGATGGTTGTAGCTGGGAGTAAATTGGCCCCTGAGTGTCAACTTCCAATATATGCATTTTATGCAGATTAATTCTTTCCTCATGTTACTGGTTCATTGTAAAGGCTCCAACTAAGGATACTGATGAATCCGAGATGCAGGGATAGATACACAGATCAAGGTGTCCGGGAAGGAACGTGGCATTTCACTGTCATCTCTGATCATGCCACTCTCCAGGAACCATTTATTCAGTGATCTAGAAGCTCTCCCAGACATCCTTTTGTGTTTTTATGGAGGCTTCCTTACATATAGGTTTAATCGATTTAGTCATTGGCCACTGATGATGAACTTAACCTTCAGCCCACGTTCGCTCTGCAAGAATGAGTTGCTATAAAGTTGGAAATCCCAACCCTCTACACCAGCCTTGTTCTAGATAGTAGAGACCTGTCCTGTTGCTATCATTAGCAAGGAAAGACACCTGTCACTTTGAACACTGTAAGGATTTCAGGGACTACATGCTAAAAAATAAAAGGGACAGAAACCAAACATATGTGTCCGTTGCTCTCCTCCTTGCTGAGACAAAATGCCCAATAAAAGAAACTTTTTTGGGAGGAAGGAAGGGTATGCTTTGGCTCTCAGTTTGGGGATATAGTCCATCCTGATGGGGAAGGCATATGGTAGCTTTTCACACTGTGTCCACAAGGAACAGAGAGACAGATGCTGGTGTCCAGCTTCCTTTCTTTTTATTCTGCCCAGGACCCCAGCCTATGGACCATTTTACCCATGCTTAGGGTGGGTCTCCCCACCTCTGTGAAGCCAGTCTAAAAATGTGCTCACACCATGCCCAGAAGTTGGTTTTTATGGAATTTTAAATCCCACCAAGTTGACGGTAAAGATTACTACTGGGGCCTTTTCCAACATTGGTCAATCCCTGCACTGTGAACTCAAGTCGCTTCCGAGAGTCCAACTCCCATAAGGAACAGAGTGCTGGGCGTTCAGGGGCACAGAAGAGGCAAAGTCTGGGTGGGGTGCACTTTCAGTCCCCTGATAGTTCTGCTCTCTGGCTGCGGGGGTCAGTTGCGGTGGCAAAGCGTTGCTGATGAAAGATGCACATTCAGCTGTGTCTCCGAGTTGGTCTTTGAGGAAAGAAAGGGGTGTTTAGGCTGCTGTTGGTACAAGTCAATGGCCTCTGTGTGGTCACTTGGAGGCCAGCACGCCAGCTGTCTGTAGTCTCCAAGGAGGAGCCTCGTTCCTCACAGGGTTTGCCTGACCCAAATAACTAGTTCTAGACATGTGGAAGAATATATTCTTTAACATTCTCATTGGTGAAATGATGAAAACTTCCCAGTAAATGAACGGAAATGGATCTACTTGAACAAAAGGGGAAAAAATTCACATAATACCTTGGGGTATGGGAATTTACTAGCTAGGTCAATCTAAGCAATTGTTTAGATGTGATTAAGGATCTAAAATTGGGAGAATCGTTAGCCGCCTAATTGAATAAGAGCATATCTAAGCAGAATACAATGCCACCATTATCTGTGGTAACTGGGGAGGCCACGTGGCTTGCCATGGGGGTGGGGGTGAAGGCAAACTGGACTGAGGCTAACTTTCTGTCTGAGTGCATGACTGTGCACAGAGCTGAAGAGAGGTGTCACTGTTGTGCCTGGGGGCTGCCAGGTTGCTGCCTGGGCAACCTTGCCCGAGCTCTGGACAGCAGCCCTCCTCTCTCCTGGCCCAGAGCATCCCTTGCTGCTGTTGACCTGTCTACACCCCCATCTGCCTTGAGACCTTTAGCTCTTACCCTTGAGTAACCCCCTCTCCCAGCGTCCCTCTGTCTTCTCTGTCACAGCCCCCGCCTTCCCGGTGTAACAGTGATCCCGACTTGTATCTCCATAGAAAATTAAAGAGATAACCTACATGCACTCTGAAGGGATCCTGGCTGGAGAGCTGAAGCACGGACCCCTAGCCCTCGTGGACAAGCAGATGCCAGTCATCATGGTCATCATGAAGGACCCTTGCTTTGCCAAATGCCAGAACGCCCTGCAGCAGGTCACTGCCCGCCAGGTGAGGGCTCTCCTACAAACTGAGGACCCTGCTTTCCTGTCCCGTACCACACATACCCATCTCACCGACAGCTGTCTGTGGGTGTGACCACACTCTGCCCTGTCGCTTTGGTCTACATTTATCTTTTTATGTGGAGGAGGGGCCTGTCCGTACCATGGCAGATGGATGGAAATCGGAGGACAACTTGCAGGAGTTAGTTCTCTCCTTCTACCTCATGTGTGTTCTGGGTCTGGAACTCAGGTCTTCAGGCTTGCTGGCAGAAGCAAATATCCACTAAGTCATCTCACTGGCTCACTGGGCTCCCTTTTGAATACCACACACTGGTCATATCCTCTAGCTACTTAGTGAGGGCCAGTGGCCAGACTGTCACTGAGCTGCCCTGGATCCTAGGGCTGGGAACAGAGGAGGCGCTTCCAGGGCCAGGGCAGCATCCTAGGACTAGAGTTCCCTCTGAGGGTTGCTGTGATGCAGTTCTGATGCTAACTTTGCAGAGTTCAGTCAGACACCACAGGGTAAGTGCACAGTTCTTCATAAGACTGTCCTCCCATCTGAACCCACATATGAGGAACTAAGGGGCACTCGAACCCAAGACTGGCTGCAAATTTGGGGGCTCCCCAAACCTCTCACATTTGGTAATTCTCTGGCATAACTCACAGAACCTAGGAAAGGGCAGTATTTATTATTAAAGTATTATTATAAAGAATTCAAATTAGGGCCTGCCCCAGAAGAAGAAGCCATAGTGTGAAGGTCCCAGAAGGGTAGCTTCTGTCGTCTTGAACTTGCTATATAGATCCAGCTTGCCTGGCTCCATTGGTGGGTGTCACAAGAGCAGCGCCTTGACCTTCTGACTTCAAGACTTTCCTTGTGGTTTCATGAAGCAGACATGGATGACTGAATCATGGACCATGTAACTGAACTTGCCCTGCTTCTGTGCTTGGCGATTCCAAGCTTCAACTCTCTAATCATGGTTTATCTTTCCAGCATGGTCAGTCCCCATCCTGAAAGTACTTGTGGTCTACCATGAGTTATCTTGATAGCAATAAACTCAAGTGTAGTGCAAGGGGTCCACTGTGAACAGTGGCACTTCTAATTGCTCCAAGTCCAAAGGTAGATTGGCTCCCTCCCGGGAACTAAGCAGCCACGTGTATTATTCACTGGCCTCGGAGATAGGAGGGCAGAGAGCACTCGGGTCCATGAAGTTACAGGTAAGTGAAATCCAGTAAGATACATGAGCCTGCACGGCCACATGTATCTCAGCACAGTGGTTAGAATAAAAACTAGTATATAAAGTTAGTATAAAACTAGTAAACTAAGCCAGGTGGGGGTGGCGCATGCCTTTAATCCCAGCCCTCGTGAGGCAGAAGCAGGCGGATCTCTGTGAGTTCAAAACCAACCTGGTCTACAAAGTGAGTCCAAGGACAGCTAAGGATACACAGAGAAACCCTGTCTTGGAAAAAAAAAAGTATACTAGTATAAAAACACAGTTGTGTCATTTTCTACTGAAAACCCTCTCACAGTGACCCCTCTCCCACTCTGCATCACACGGCCCCTTTCCACATCCCACTGAGTTCCAGGTCTTCACCTGTCCTGATTCCCACTCATGCCAAGCTCATTCTTTCCTCTGAGCCTTTGCATTGGCTCTTCCTGTCGTTTTTTGGGGTAGGACTAGGGAAGGGTTTTAATGAAAATAGCTTCATAGTCCAATGCAAAGAGCTACACAGCTCTTTCTGTGTAGCCAAGGCTGGCTTGAACTTGCTATATAGATCTAGCTTGCCTGGCTTCGTCCTCCCAAACCATCTTAGTTACTTCTTGGTTGCTGTGATAAAATACCTTGATCAAAGCAATTTAAGAAGTTATTGGAGCTCATGGCTCAAGGGTCTGTCAGGGTAGCAGGGTTTGAGCAAGTACGTAGTCAAACTTCATTTTCTGGCCCTCATTCTGCTTTCTCCTTTCTATGCAGTCCAGGACCATAGCCTAGGAAATGGTGCCACCCACTTTGAGGATGTGTTCTCCAACTCAGTTGGCATAATCTAGATAACCCCTCACAGATATGCTTGGAGGCAGTCAATGTTAACACATGCAAAGCTTATTAATATCTCTCGCTCATGTTGTATTGGCCCTGTGGCATTTATCCAAAATTCATCTTTGTTCGTGATTTTATTTCCATCACTGGATTTTGAGGCCCATTAGAGTTAGCAGTGGGTCAGGACAAGGCACTTGGAAGCCAGTCAACAGATGAATGCTCAATGATGGTGCAAAGTGCAGCCACCTGACCAGGGAAGGGGAAGAAACCCACCAAGAAGCACCGCACACTGTCCTTTACACGTGGCATACACACGACCTCACCAGTAATTCTAGCAAAGTCAAAGCGATTAATATTATCGCTAACAGTAATGCTGACTCCGGAAAATGCCAGAAACTCTGCTGGATGCAAGAGAGGGTTTGCTTCTTTCAGAGGCGCAGTATTTTATGGGCCTGTCTCTCCGCTTTAGGGTCGTCCGATCATACTGTGTTCCAAGGATGACACCGAGAGTTCCAAGTTCGCATATAAAACCATCGAACTGCCCCACACGGTCGACTGTCTCCAGGGCATCCTGAGTGTCATTCCTCTGCAGCTTCTGTCCTTCCACCTGGCTGTCCTCCGAGGCTACGATGTAAGTCTAAACTTTGCATACGCACAGCCAAGAGAAACAGGAAGCGACATCTGTTTTATATCAATGTGTTTTTATTTTTTTATTGACCTTTGCACGTATTTATGGGGCACAGGGTACCATTTTAATGCATAGGTACAGTATGTGATGGCAAAGTTGCCTTTTTTTGTTTTTTTTAAATACATATTTGGATTAAATACTCACTTAAAGTAACTTTTATTTTAAGATTGTTTAGATTCCTCAAGAACTGCAAAAAATAAACCATCATCCAGAGGCAGTGTTGATCGATACGGTCAATATTTCATTCAATTCTTTCTCCTGTACATGCAAATTTAAAAAAAAAAATTTTTTTTTCAAGCCAGGACTGGTGTAGCGTACTCAGAAGGCCAACACTCAAGAGGCTAAGGCAGGGGAATTACAAATTTGAGGCAGCCTGTGCTACATAGAGAGACTCAAACACAAAAAGAAAAAAAAAAAAACACAAAACTTTCATACCAAAGTTAAAATTCTGTTTCTTCCTTGTATTATTGATATTGATTTTTCATCTTTATGAACTTGTTACGTACCTTTAATTGTTGTACAGTATTCTATCAAGATCTTTATTTTAAAGTTTTTATTTATGTGTCTGTATGTGTGTCCATGTAACTATATGCCACACGCATGCAGTGCCCTCAGAAACCCAAAGAGGGCATCAGACCCCCTTGGAACTGACATATAGGTGGTTGTGAGCCACTGATGTGGGCCGCTAACTCAGATCCTCTGGTAGAGCAAAGCACTCTCAACCACTGAGGCGGCTCTGTGGCTGCCGTTATAAGCTTATAGCGTGATTTTCTGAGCAATTACTTAACTAGTCTGCCGTTTCCAATTTTTCGTTTTATGAATAACACTACAGTGAACATGTTTGTATGCACATCTTTGTCCCACATTTAAGATTTATCATTGTGGAGAAAATGACACTTTGAGACTACTGACATCGAAATTGTGCCCCAGAAAAGAATCAGTTTATGATCTCACCAGCAAATGTATAAGAACACAATTCACTGTGTAAGACAAAATAGATGCTGTGTTACAGGTTTGGTTTGGTTTTGATTTGGGTTTTTTGTTTGTTTGTTTGTTTGTTTGTTTTTGAGACAGGGTTTCTCTGTGTAGCCCTGGCTATCTGGAACTAGTTCTGTAGACCAGGCTGGCCTCAAAGTCACAGAAGTCCTGCTGCCTCTGCCTCTTGAGTACTGGGCTTAAAGGCATGCACCACCGCTGCCAGGCTACAGTTTTAAGAAGCTTATAAATTATAACAGTTCAAAGAACAATATCCCAGACACCTAAATGTATGTCATCTAATTGACACTTGATGACTTTTGGTTGTTTTTTTTTTTTCATCTTTTCTTACCATATAAATAAAATACCTTTTTGCAGACCAAGTGGAAGCTCACTTTATTACCTATCCTCAGTTATATTTCCTTCTCAGTCTTTACCCAACACAACAAGTCTTGAGAAATGTATGTGTATCCTTCCAAAAAAATGTGAATTTTTTTCATTAATTTTTCCAGTGCTGGTAGTCAAACCAAGTCTTACATATGCTGTGAATTCTATCTTTGAGTTATACCCCAGTCCTGGAAAGTAAATTTTTTGTTTGTTTTTTTTTATTTGCTTTTTACTGAAGCTGTGTGTGTGTGTGTGTGTGTGTGTGTGTGTGCGCGCGCACGCGCGTGCGTACGTGCGTGTGTGTGTGTGTGTGTGTGTGTGTGTGTGTGTGTGTGTGTATGATTTAGTGCACATGAGTTCAGGTGACTGCAGAGGCAGGTGACTGCAAAGGGCCTCAGATCCCTTGGAGTTGGAGTTATAGGCAGTTGTGAGCCTCCTGATATAAGTCCTAGGAATGGAACTTGGGCCCTCTGCAAGACCAATATGAACTGTTACCCATTGGACTATCCCTCCAGCCCCTGCTTGTTCATTTCGATGGGCTCTTACTATGTAGCCCAAGCTGGCCTTGAACTTGTTGTATAAACCTGGCTTGCCTCAGCCTCCTGAGTGCTTAGATTACAAGAGAGCACCACCATACCTGTGACTGAAAAGTGACTTTTTAACAGCACCCACCAAGCTACCTGATGTAAAAGATATGAAGGACACAAGAGGACACATGTCAAGTCATAACAAATGTTTATTGAGTGAAGGAAATCTGTACCGTTAAAGGAAGCCTCTTGCAATAAGGAATCCACTTTCAAAATGGAGGTGTTCAGGTAGATTGGTTAGAGGTGATTGGGAAGAGACAGCATGTTACCGGCACCTGTGAGATAATGAATAAATTGCTATGTGGTAGAGGCTGGTCTTGAACTTCTGATCCTCCTGCCTTCCAAGTTTGTGTGGTTGCATGCCTGTTTTATGAGGTACTGGGGATGAAACCCATATTTTTGTGCATACTAAGCTAAGCAAGGACTCTGTCAACTGGGCTTTATCCTTTGCCTTCCCATCTTGCTTTTTAGGTTGACTTCCCCAGGAACCTGGCCAAGTCTGTCACTGTGGAATGAGAACAGGACTTCTACGACAAGACCATCACCACCTGCAGTCTGATTCAAGACCTGAACTGACTGCAAAGGTGCCACATGGGAAAAGAAGTGGGCCTTCCCCGGGTCCCCCGTGCTCCCAGTAGAGCTTGAGAGCTTTGACGTGCCTTGTACCCAAGTGCTTTGCTTACAGCAAATGCTGTTTCTCTGTGTCCTGAAGTCACTGAGGAGAAGGAATTGTTTACACATGGGGATCGGAGCAGACTTTCCACTACTGTGCAATAGAGATACCGCTCTCTCTTCCGAGTAACTGTGAACCTTTTTTTAACCAACACTAGCTAGTTTTAAAAGATGAAATATTTATAATGATGATTGTATAGCTTTTAAGTTATTTTTCTAGTATGTGGCTTTCTGTAGCCGTGGAAACGCCCAGGCCGTGCATCTGGGATACCCAGTGTGCTGTCTCTGGGCTCACTCCTGGCGAGTGTCATTGGTCTCAGTTTTGGGCACAAGGCATGAGCCCTTTGTCTCCTTTTTCCTTTTCTTCCCTCCATAAGATGCTCCTGACTCCTGTCCCCTGACATCAATGAGTCCCCTCTACCCACTTCCGATGCCTCCTCTGAGCTCAATTGAAGTCTCCACTTCTTCCAATATCCTCAGATGGGCTCAAATCCCTCAGCTCTCTGACTTCTACTTAATCAGATTGTGGATCTTTTTTAAGCCCAGGCAGCACTTTGGTCCCTGCTCCCTATTCATAGTAAACCAGCCTGAAATGCCCCATGCAAGAAAGTGGTTTTGAGGGGGCTGCCCTGCTCTATTTAAAAGCGTGCACAATCAATGTACTATGCAATTTTACAACAATAAAGACAGTGCAACTTTTTTTTTTCTGTCTTGTTTGTTTGGCTTTGGTTAACCTCATTTTCCTTACATCTGAGGGTCTGAGCAGTGTCTGGTGGGAACATTCTCATTATTAGTGGTACAGTTTGGATATGAGTTGAATGTGTTCCCCCAGTGGTTCATTCATGTGTTGAAATTTAATCCTCAGTGGGATGTTTTTCATTGCTCTGGAGGCTGAGAAATCCAAGATCGAGGCACTGGCCGTCTTGGTATGTGGGAGAGTCTGCTTCTTGCTTCCTACTGGAACATCTCTCTGTTTCTCCTCTCTGTAGAAGAGGCAAGAGAGCGTCCCAGGGTTTCTTTTAAAGAGCACTGATGGCATTCATGAGGGCTTCACTTTCATGACCCAATCACCCTATAAAGGCCAGACTTTGTTCATGTGTGCATGCTTGTATCTGCATGTTCATACGTGTGTGGCAGCCCGTGCATGTGTGTACGCAGAGATTGACACTGGGTATCTTTCAGGATTGCGCTCCACTTTATTTACTGAGGCAGGATCTCATTCTGAGCCCAGAGTTTGCTGGTTTGGTTAGTCTGGCCAGCCAGCGTGCCCTGGGGACCCCCCCCCATCTCTGCTTCCTAAGTGCTGGGCTTGCAGGCAGGCCCCCACACCATCCTGGCTTTTATATGGGTGCTGGGGATCCAGACTCTGCTTCTTCATGCTTGCTCAGCAAGTGCTGGATCCACTGAGCCTACAGCCCAGACTCCGCCTTCATTACCATCACACGGGGGCTAGGGCTGTAAACATGGGTTTAGGGGAAGAGATACGAATCCATAGACCATGCAAGAGGTAAATGTTTGAGAACTTAATAGCTCAGGAAACTATTACTTACACTTCAGTGAAGGTTTGCCTAATATAGAATTTTAAGTCAGAAAAAAAACAAAAAACAATTCTTAGAATTTTCCATTCTCTTGTTCCTTGTGTTGTTATTGAGTCCAAAATCACTCTGCTATGTCTTTGTCAGTGACCTTTCATTTTTTTATTCTCTTTTTGTCCTGGTGTCCTCAAATCCTGCAGCGTAGTGCCTTGGGTCTTTTCATTAGATGTTAAGCTCAGTCAAGAAATGCATCCCCTTCAGGTCTGGGAGAGAAAAGGACTGTTTTACTTTATGTGTGAGCTCATGTACACCACTTGCATGTCTGATGCCTATGATGACCAGAAGGGGGCGTCAGATCCCCTGTAACTGGAGTTGCAGAAGGTTAGGGGGTGTGGGTACTCGGAATCGAACCCAGGTCCTCTGGAAGAGCATCCAGTGCTGTGAACTACTGAGCCATCTCTCCAGTCCCAGAGTTCTGAGGAACCTTGAACTACTTTGTTATGGAGTTATGTTGACTTTCCTCTGGCCTCTCTGAAGCGCAATGTCCGATTCAGAGCTTGAGGCTTTTTGATGGGATGGGTCTATGCATTCTTGCCTGCCGTCAATCTTGTCTTCTAGTTCAACTAGTTAGGACATGTGTTCAGTCTTCTCTCCCTACCTTTATCTACTGCCCTATCTACAACCAACCTATCCACTAGTAAATTACATCAAGTGTTAAGGAGCACAGGCAGGAATTTTGTAGACCGTTCACCAGTTGTGTTTGTCTGATGTTTTCCTTGTGGTTGGAACGGGTTTATGGAGCTGGGGGAGGAAGAGCAACATTCTTCTCACTTCACCTCCAGGACACAAACTATTGACACTACTGGCCCCTGTCAGTGTTAATCTTGATCTGATATTAACCTACCTGAGGCAGTCGGTGCCAGATTTTGCCTCTGCAAAGATGCTGTGTCAGATGTTATTTCCTGAGATCCTACCTCTGGCTGCTAGGAGCTGTTTGAGTTGGCCTCTGTGTTTCTGACACGCCCCCATCATCCTGGGTCTGTCTGTGTGTATTTTGTAAGTACTTCCTGACTTATACTCTGCTAAACTCCAGGTCTAACTTGAACATTGCCTAACCAGCCCTGATTTACCATATGTGGTGGCTCCTAGTCATCTCTGTCAGGGAATACAGAAGCAAAGACCTGAGCTCTGGGTGTGCTTTCTGCTACTGGGATGTCATTACCTCTAGGCCACCTCACCTGAGACCAAGGACATGTATGAGTATTCAGAATTGCTTCTGAATGGCTGGCTCTTGTCTCAAGGGTATGATATATTTTCAGTCCTTTGAAGCCAACAATAATATTCTTTTTTTCTTTTGGAATTTATCCTCTTCTTGGTGTCTCTGTGTGTGGCAAGATTCAGTTTTCTTTCTTTCTTTCTTTCTTTCTTTCTTTCTTTCTTTCTTTCTCTCTCTCTCTCTCTCTCTCTCTCTCTCTCTCTCTCTCTCTCTTTCTTTCTTTTTTTTTTTTTCCTCGAGACAAGAGTTTCTCTGTGAAACAGTCCTGGAACTCACTCTTTAGACCAGGCTGGCCTTGAACTCACAGAGATCTGCCTGCCTCTGCCTCCCGAGTGCTAGGATTAAAGGCTTGTGCCACCACCGCCTGGCTAAGATTCAGTTTTCTGTTTGACTGTAT
Organism: Peromyscus attwateri; assembly: GCA_902168425.1. Taxonomy (NCBI): domain Eukaryota; kingdom Metazoa; phylum Chordata; class Mammalia; order Rodentia; family Cricetidae; genus Peromyscus; species Peromyscus attwateri. The sequence goes on along the minus strand of CABHPP010144877.1, from coordinate 4,911 downwards.
TAATATTCTCTCCCATATGACCTTGGACTGTCTTGCCCAGGTTTGAGACAGGCTGATAAGAAGTTCTGTGGACACATCTGTTAACATGGACATTCACTGCTGGGAACCGCTAGGTGATATGGGGTGTCATAACGTCAATGTCCTCTTAGAACTTGTCAGACTTTCAAAAAAGCTGTCTGGTCGTCCGGCTGGGAGTCAGGGCCCAGCTTGCTGGCACTCTGGAAGAAGCCTGGAGAAAGAGGGCTTGAGGCCACAGCATTCAGTCTCCAGCTATACAGTCCTGAGTATCTGCCTCCACTCAGCACGAGGCCTCTTGAGGGCGCCTCCATGTCACCTCTACACCCTCTGGTTATCAGAGAATATATCCCTAGCCAGTCCAGTCCACTCACTTGTGTTGTCACGTGAGCCCGTGTGTTGTTCGAATCTTAAATGGTGTGATATTAAAAAACCTGGAGTCAGATATTGGGGCGAAAGCTGAAAGATCAGAGAAGCAGAGCAAGTTACAGCCAACCTCACCTCACCAACTCCTCAGCCGATCCTGTTTCCACAATACCTCAGACTGAAAGCCTCTGAGTCCTCACCAGAAAGGATCTCATCTGAATTGCCTTTTTTGTATCTCCTCATGCCTTATATAGCTTTCTCTACCCAGCCATGTCACTTCCTGGGATTAAAGGCGTGTGTGCTTCCCAGTACTGGGATTAAAGGTGGGAGCCACCACTGCCTGGCTCTGTTTCCAGTGTGGTCTTGAACTCACAGAGATCCAGATGGATCTCTGCCTCCCGAGTAATAGGATTAAGGGTGTGTGCCACTGCTGTCTGACCTCTATGTCTAATCTAGTGGCTGGCTCTATCCTCTGATCCTCAGGCAAGTTTATTAGGGTACACAATATATCACCACACCCGTGTCTGACCCTGATTGGCACATGTGTAGCAGATACAATAAGGGGTTCATTGAATCTTTTACTTTGGGTTTTCGAGACAGAGGGTTCTTGCTCTTGAATGGTGGGGGAGCAGAATGGAACACAGCTGGCAGGCATTCCAGAGCAAGAGAAAGATGCTGACCCAGAGAAGAGCAGTGTGAAAGAGTGACCCCTCCCTGGCTTCTCCAGCTCTGGCTCCTGAGCAGATGGTTGCTGAGGCAGGCTCTACCCTGGCTTTCACCACAGTGCACAGCATGAGAGCATCCCAATACACGTCCTGCTGTGGTTCTGAGGGGATGTGAGTGGCCCCCAGGGCTACTGTGAGGTATGAAGAGGTGGAAAGTTATTTCAATTATGCTATTTAGAGGAGAGGCCTTAGGGAAATGATTAGGATTGGATAAGGTCATTTGGATTAGAACAGGCTTCTGATGGTTTTATGAGGAAAAAGACCAGAAAGGCACACATATACAAGTATACAATCTCTGTCTCATACAATATGGTGCCTTGAATTACCTGGAGACTTTGCCAGCAAGAAAGCCATAACCAGATAAGGCCTCTCGACTCTGTACTTCCAACCACACACCTAAACAAACCTCTCTCTCTTTCTCTTTCTCTTTCTCTCTCTCTCTCTCTCTCTCTCTCTCTCTCTCTCTCTCTCACACACACACACACACACACACACACACACACACACACACACACACGGGACAATACTTGTCCCCCTTGGTTTATGCGCAGATCACCATCACCTCACCCCCACTACAAAGCACAGTTGAAACAGTCTTCAGTTAGGTTCGTCAGCACTGGTAACAGTTGGGGAGAAGAGAAGAAATGTTTGAGAGGAGTAGGAAGGGAGGAGAGGGAGACAGAGGAAGCCAGCAGGAGAAGCAGCCTTCTCAGGCGTCCGTTCTCTCTGCATCCCCAAAGGCTATAATCACCATCTTTACTATTTCCCACAGAATTACCCCTGGAGGAGCTAACCCCTTGCCCTAGGGAGTATTGCTGATACTCCGAGTTAGATTGGAACGCAGGCCGAGGAAATCTATCAGTCCAGAGGTTGCATGGGAAGCAGGTCTCTGGACAAATCCTTGTCATCCCAGCACCCCCAGCCCAGGACGCAGGCCTTCTGTGCTCTTTCCTTCCCGGCAAAGGGGTCAGTGTGGGACAGGGAAGTGGACAGAGTCTGTCTGCCATAGCATCAAGGAGTGGGTAGAGCCAACAGGCGTGGCAGAAGAGAGAAAAGAAGCCAAAGAGGGGAGCAGTGGGATCTCTGGATGGCATGTTCAGTGTATTTTCAGCTTTATCCAAAACTGCTGTACTGCTTTGCAAAATGTTATATTATTTTTGCCTTCCCACCAGGGCACAAGTATTCCAACTGCTTCATGTCACCACCAACACCTGATATTAAATTTTGGAGCACTAGTCCTAGTGGCTGTGTAGTGATAGCTCATTGCAGATCGATTTATAGTTCCCCGAAGTCCTGAAGCAGCTTTAAAGTCAATTCCTTCCTCTTGGTACCTGCTACCATGGCCCCAGCCCGGGCTTCAGTTTCTCAAAATGGCCTTTGCCCTAGCTCTTCAACTAGTCTTGTGGCCTTAAGCCCACCATTCTTCAGATCTTACATGTTCGAGTGATCTTTCTAAAACACACATTGAATCACACCACTTAACTCCTTGCTTAACACTCTCAATGGCAGCCCTTTACCTCTCCAGACAGGTTTCCACCCTGTCATGCTCCAAAGGCCACCAGGTAAAGGTGGAGTTGCTGAGAAGTGGGGGACACAGGAAGAAAAGGGTGGAGGAAAGCTGCAGCCTCACCTGAAGGGAAGCTTCCACCCAGTTCCTCGTGACCACTGCCCTTTATGAGGAGAACTCAACAATGGACTTTTGCCTTTTTGTTTTTGTTTTTGTTTTGGGAATCCTCTCAATTTTTAGATGATGCAATTATGTCAAAAAACAAACAAACAAAAAACAACCACCTATCCAAACCCCTTTGGCTAAACAAAGCATAGCAGTAAGCTGAAGGCAGTCCATGTGCCACTGGTGGGTCAGGGAAGCCAGCCCATCCCCAGGATGGTTCTACTCCAACCTTCTCACCTCCCTCTCCTGCCAGCACAGGTGGCTGTGGCTCCCCGGCCACAGCACACATGTCCCTCTCCTTCCTGAGCATTTGGCCCAAACATGTTTCTAAGCCCCAGTTCTAGCACTTTCCTTTGTCTTTCCAGCCCCAGTAAGGACTTCCTTCTGCCGAGAGTCCTCACTCCACTGTGTCTCCCTGCCTGGCCAGGGTCATCAGGTGTCACTATCCATATATGGAGTTCACATCATACTTTTGGCAGGATCTTTTCACTGTGAGCCTCGACCAGGATTCTTGGCACTCCTTCAAAGCACGGGCCAGCATCATTCCACCCCACCCTGTCATGTCCCCTCAGCTCTGCATGTTATAGCCACCATTATTCTGTAAGTCAGGACAAAGAGTGGTGTCTGTAGAATGAACAGAATCCTTATGGAAAACTCAGGGCACTGTAAACATAACCATGATTTTTGGTTACTTGCTTGGCATTGAGTTGGTGCTATAAAACAAGTCTTGGATGTCTGGGAAGTGGAGGGCCATTCAAATCAAAGGGAACTGTGATCAGTGTTCTTCACTGAAATTGCAACTATGACAGCCAGGCTGTACTGGCTTTTAATAATGCCGAAATTATTGGCTCTGTTTTCTTTGGTGGTCCTAAAGCAGGTGCCAGGTAAAACTGAGGTGAGGACAGGTATGAACAGAAGCCCACAAAATGAACCTTTCTCCATGCAGCACACTCAGGAGGTAGGGGAATTTTAAGCAGGAATAAACCATACTCCCTCTGGTGACCAAGGGGGTGGCCAAAGGAGGCCTGTTCTGGGGTTGGGTTTTGTCAACATGACCTAGTCATAAATGGGAAGAGAGAATCTTAGGTGAGAATATGCCTCTGTAAGATTGGCCTTTAGACAAAACTGTGGGAGCATTTTCTTCATTAATGAAGGCTAGGGGGGCCCTAGCCATTCCTAATCAGGTGATTGGGATTGTATAAGAAAGGAGCCCAAGCAAGCCAGTAAGTGGTGTTCATCCATAGCCTCTGTTTCAGTTCCTGCCTGCAGGTTCCTGCCTTGAGTTCCTTCCTTCAGTGATGGAGTGTGACCTGAGAGTTGTAAGCCAAATAAACCCTTTCCTACCCAAGGTGCTTTTGGTCATTGTGCTTTGTCACAGCAACAGAAAAGCAGAAAAAGATAGGGACAGCATGGGTGACTGGGTCCCTTTCTCTATCCCACCGCTCCTCTGAGGCCAACGCCTCCCCCGCCCTGGCTCCGTACTTGAAACCTGAATCACGGGGTTGCAGCTCTCTTCAAATTCTGCCCAGATCCTCGGGACCTCCTAGTCCCTTGACCTTCTATATGCAGGGTACTGTTCCCTGGCAACAGCTCTACCACTATAGTCACCACTTTTCAACCACTATCTCCATTTTCCAATCCCTTAAAGGCCAGCCCTGAGCCTATCCTGTTGATACTCTGAGCTTGCCCCGAAGGGTCCAACCTCCCTGTCTCACTTGCAACCTTGTATCAAAACATATAGTGATCAGCACCAAAACTCTGTGCTCTCCAAACATCTTATACAACCTCAGACCTGCTGGAACGTTATCTGAGAGCCCGAGGGCTGCAGGAGAGGTGACGAAAGCAGCCGTGTCAAAGACCCCTGTCTAGAAGCCATTCAGCGTTGAATGCCCTCCTGGCCCCTCTATACCGAAGCAGAAGTTTGTCCCTTGCAAGAGTTCCTCTCTAGGCCATACCCCATTACTGATTCACCAGGGTCATGGTCACTGTCTCCCCAACCCCCACTCTCTGGACATGTGGCCGCACCCCTATTAGGAGCCCATTCAGTGTGGCATGCGCAGGCAGCGCACCAGCCTTAGCAAGCAACAGACCCTAAGCTCCACGCCCTCCTCCCTCCTCCAGTGCCGTTATACT
>CABHPP010144876.1:45718-65406 GCA_902168425.1 Peromyscus attwateri | reverse complement strand
AAAAAAAAAAAAAAAAAAAGGTAGCACACAGCTGGGCCTCTGCTTGGAAAGGAAGCACGAGAGAGACCATTCAGTCATGAGTAAACACAGATGAGAAAGCATTCCAAGTCAGTGTGTCACCTCTGTACCTGCTTTATTATTAGAACCTGCTATCCACAGCGGCTTCTGCTGGCAAAGCCTTCAGCCTATGGAAGCAGAGAGCTCCTCTCTCGGTTCTTCTGAGGTTAGTCACTGAGGGAAAGCCCTCAGACTGTCAATCTACACAGCTCCAAGGTGAGAACTACAAGGCTGGGCTTCTGATACTTTCCCTCTAATGACTGGCCTTGATTTGGGCCCTCTTATATATGATAATGACTTTTAATCATAGTCAGAGAATTTAAGACATCCATTCTATTCCAGGAAAATAATAATGACCAAAGATATATCTTGTTAATCATTGATCTATATTGTCAAGTTACACTGGAGGCAAAAAGACATTAAATCATAGCCAAGAACTCCTACGCTGATGAGGTTTGAGGCAACTGCTAAGGAGACAGAAGCCTCTGCATAAACACCACCCACTTCATGAAAGGCTGGATTTGCTCCCCACTGTAAAACTCCACAGTAGGCATCAGGTGTCTTGGAGTCTTCCTTCATGTGAGAAGATTCTAGTGTAGGCTTTGAAACCTACATTCACTGTGGCCATTGCTGGTAATACTGTCTTGGAAGGTATGAGGCCTTTTCCTGTCTAAGGTGTAAGTTTTTATCCAAGCCAACCACTGAAACGCTTTCTTGGGAATCTGAATGACTCAGGTAGAAAACATCTGCAGTGGATTCATCCCAATAACTGCTCCAGAGCCATCCAGAATTGTTCTTTCCCACAAGTCAGCCAAGGTCAGTTTCCTACTTTCAATCAAAAAGCCTGAATGAACACAACCCATGTTATAGTAAATGAGAGAACCTGTACAAGGTTGCCCTAGAGTTGGATACAGCTGACCATAGGTCAGGTCTCCTTTGTGCCTTCTCATCCTGGTTTATTCAACTGAAAAAGTTTAGGAGAGGTAAAATGTGCTGGCATGCTACAAATGATATAAGTTTCTTTCATTTAGTCAAAGTTAAAATCTTAGCAAGGGATGAGGAAGATGGCCTGGTCCATGATGGCACCAGACTCTAGTCATGAATGCCTTTTCAAATCCTAAGTCATTAGTCATTGGATGTGGCAGTCTTGAGAGTTGAATAGGGTATTAAGACAACATCTATGATATAACTCTGATCCTGTGCCCAGATTTAAGAATTGCCTAACCAAAAGGTTACAGGGAGCTCTATACTGGAGCTATGCACAGTATGACCTGTCTGGAGACAAGGAGACTGACCAGCTGAAATAGGAGCACTGTTCAGTATATGACAAAGGAATTCAGCTGAATCTAGAACTGGAGACCAAGCTTTGTTCTTCCCAGCACCCTGGATACAGCACTACTCTGAAAGCAGCTATGCACAGACAAGGTCTGCTCCCTAGATTTATTTCTTCCTCATCCTGCAACACATGGACACTGAAATGACAATTAGAATGAAGATGTGTATGCTATAGACATCAATTAATGTCACAGTTTCAATTGCACTGAGAATTGTCCAAAACTCTCAAAACCTATTTCATCATCTTGGTTCTTATCACATACTACCCTAAAGTACAATGTTCCCTCTAGGGAACAAGGCACTGTTAGGAAAGTTTTATAAGAAACTCTAGCTGCCAAGAATTCTATAGGCAGGCCAACAAAACAATTAGGCCAGTAGTGACTTAGCTCTCTAGTTCCTGCCCAATAAATCATGTTAGTTCGACCAGTGAGATAACCACAAATCAATACAGAAGATTCAGAGTTATACAATGGGACACACGAGAAAATAACTACTTACTTATAAGCTTATTACAAGTGAATTTTCAACTTATGTAATAGTACAAATATAACAAACATCATATCTAAATATGCCTGCCCACTCTGTCCACCAAGTAAGGGTGGGATCAGTTAGTCTGTAATTAAGGTCTTTAGGGGCTTACAAACAAGAAGACTCTGAGATTCTCTCTGTAAATTTGGAACTACTACAGTATTTTTAGAGAATATTAGATCTCCTTCCTAAATCTGCTAGTTCCTAGGTTTCCAGATCAAGGACCAGAGAAATCATACTTTATTCCCATGTTCACTGTGTGCAGAAAGCTATGGAAGCAGAGGGTAGAGGGGACCTTGGCAAGTACTTGCATTAAATTCTCTCATTTTTGCAAAGCACACGTTTTGTGTGCAACCCAGTCACGAAGCAGTGATAACCTAAACCCACATCTGATCCCTGACCAGATCACCTACGCTACTGTGTCCAGATCCATCTCATCATATCGAATGCTCTAAAATAAAACTGTTTATAAGTGTGTTAAGTTCTCTTTCATTCATCTCATTCCACGTGAGATTATCGAGCAAGTTTGTTTACGGCCAGAGATACTAAGCTATGGACACAACATTTTCACGCTGTGGTGAAGGCAGGAGCACAAGTTCAGTCTCAGTAACAATAACGTTTTAGAATCAATTAAGCAATACACTGAATAGTTAGCAGAACTATTGAACATTCCCATTATGCTAATACTCACTAATAAGTCCAGTAAACTATTCTGGACTCAGGTCTCCAGGTTAGCGATGAGATGCCCAGTCTTACCTGGAAAGGGGAAAAGAAACTTATATGGCAAAAGGCATTGGGCATGGGAGTTAAGGCACCTTGGCTGAAGTTTACATTCTGACTCTGCTATTTACTAGTTTGTGACTCAGATCTGACTGAACCTCAACTTTTTTCATGTATAAAATGGAGATGAAATCATTATAGAGGGTTACTGTAAAAATTAGGTATAATGTATGTAAAGCATTTAGCTCAGTGCTGGCACAGACTAGGCCCTTCATAAAGGCAAGTAGTAATTATTGCTGTCACTTACAATGAGACTGGCATGAAACTATACTGCACTGTCTCCTCATCTGATTAGTGTACATGGCTACCCATAAAGAAGTTTCTCAAAATGCTAGTGCAGACCTAGGGGTACAGCTGTGGCAGAGGGTCTGCTTATCAAGAACATGGACAGGGTCCCAGGTTCAGTTTCCATTGCCACATCATCACCATCACACAACAGACAGGAGTCCATGAAGCCATCAATTATCTGCCATCATCTCTAAGCAAGATCCATCTTTTCCTCCAAGACAAGACATTCTCCTTGCTGTGAGTGAGGTTGGCCTTGGACTCGGATTCTTCCCCTTCCCCTTTCCCATCTCAAAAAAGTGCTGAGACTGTCATGTACCAGCATGCCCAGCAAGACTCATCTTAAAACAACTGAGATAGGGATGGGTGGATGGGTGGATGGATGGATGGATGGATGGATGGATGGATGGATGGCTGGCTAGCATGAGATGGAAATGCGATCATTTTTCTCAAGAGTTCACTCCAAGTTTGTCAGTAGACACTGCCCTGTGTCTATGTTCAAGCCATACTATAGCATAAGCCTCTTGTGTTTTCCTCGGGTAAGATGTAAGACACTGGTCACTATGTTCTACTAAGTGGCTTTGTATACATAAAGACTGATATTAAATTGCCCTTTATCCTCCTTTCTTGCCATGCTGACTAATCCGGTTTCTTTAAATTCCCTCATAGTTCTTTCCCAATCCTTTAATCACCTTTATGGCTGAACTCTCAGCCACCTCTAGACCGAACTCTTCCACATTAATTACAAACTGCAGATCTGGGCAAAATTTCCAACGACAGCTCTGAATGTTAACTGGCAAGATGATTTTGTCATGATTCCTGCAGAATAGTACTCTAAATTCACACCACCTTAGAAGCCACCTTAGTCTGGCCAGAAAGGAGGTTATTTGTAGTACAGAAATGTAAACTGGCTGCCTCTTAACTCTCAGCATGCTTCTAATTACTTCTGCAAGAATCAGTAACTTTAATAAGAGTCTGGATAAGAAATAAAGAAGAAATAAGCAGATCAGAAACCCTAAAATGTGTATTCCATATAAACATGAGGGGCAGAAGACTGGCTCAGTGGATGTGTGTGTGCTTGCTGCCAAGTCTAATGATCTGAGTTCAATACCTGGGATTGACTTGATGGAAGGAGAAAACCAACTCCTGCAAGTTGTCCCCTGACCTCCACACATGGGCCGTGGCATAAGCATGTACATGTGCATGCTCACACACACACACACACACACATACATGTACACACACACATTAGTAGGTTTGGGTTGTGTTCACTGCTCCTCCATTGGTGCAAATAATGGTATAAATACCATTATTCAATGGTATCTAAGACACACTTACTTTACTGTCCCTACACACAGTGCTTTCTGGGTTTGGCACATTTTCTCCCTAAATTTGCAATGTCCACAGAAATGTTTCTGCAGACTGCACAATAGCATACCTATCTTATACCAGCATACTTCTCTCCTGTGTCTTCTATATGTGCTGTTGACATTTAAAAGAACATAACTTTTACAGATCCTCTTGTTGCTTCTATTGAAAAAATAATACGAGCATGAACAATGTTCTGAACCTGATATTAGCATCAGCTTAAAAATACTGAGTACGTGCTGTGCACACTAGGTGCTCAGAGAGCTGGACAAGCTATGAGCAGAGGACTAATGTGAACCTGAAAGGCTTTTCAGAAGGGGTAACATGGAAGCCAGACCTCTAGGGATGAGTGGGATTGTGATTGGTGCCCAAGTTAAGGGAAGACCCAGCAGGCAGAGGAACCTGAGCAGAGGCAGGCAGGGTGGCATCACTTGAGCCAGCCACCATGACGTTGACAAAGAGGTGACTAGGAGGGAGTGAAACCAGATCCGGAGGAGATGCTGTTCTTATGATAATTTTTCCAACCATGTTCTTGAGAATCTCCCCAGTCCTGCAAGGGTCAGGCCATTTCAGTGCAACCTCTGGATGAGCAAACAGCTAATGATCAAATGTTTATGAGCAGGGTAGCACTGCATAGAGGGAGTGGGTTTAAAACCCAAGGAAACAGTCGCTCGTTTTTTTCTGACTTTAAATAAGTTTACTCTCTGTGGGTTCACAACTGTTTTCTTCGTTCTGCATCAGGATTTGTTTGGCCCTGTTTGGCAAACATGAATGTCTTGGTCTGTGCATGGGTGTTTCTCAATAAGAAGAATAACAAAAATGTGGCTGAGGTCAATTTGTCATTTTTCAGTGTGGTTTTGAATCACGGGTGATATCAGCAAAGCTATAGAAATCGGCTTTGTCAGGTAAGCCTCCTCCCAGCCAGGAAGCAGCAGAGCATGAAACAGAAACCATGGGAACAATGAAGGCTCAGGGGCTTGTTCTCCAGATGCAATGACAGTATGGAAAATGGCCAACAGGGAATACAACGTGTATTCTCACCAAGGCCAAGACAAGGACATAGGCTAGGCTTTCCGTTCATTTCCTGATTTCTTTTTCCATTAAAAAACAATAATAACAAAGGAGAAAGTGGTTGAGAATTGCCTGAGAAGAGTTTGGTGGTGTTGGGTATGTGGCTTAACTAGCTGAAAAGAATTATGCATTACAGCAGAGTCTTCATTCTATACCCCCTAAACAATGGCACATGCCTGCTGGCTTAGACCATGTAACAATCTCACTAGTAAGCCAAAAGTTGAAGAACTGGACAAGAGTTGGTGAACTCAAAAGGTTGTGGGAGCACTACACGCATGTGCTCACAGGCACACACATGTTTGCGAGTGTATGCATGTTCTTTTCATAAAAAATGAAGAAGTATAGAAAACATTCCCAAGTATCAGACATTTATGGAAAACATGTATTTTAAATCAGGCCTTGGGATAGGCAGAGATAATAAACAGTGAGTTAGGATCTCTGTATAGGAGGGGATCCCAAACCAGGTTTAAAAAGAGAACATAAACATATGACTATGAGAGATATAAGGAAGGAAAATGTGCCCCGACAGTTGTGGCCTAGGGAACTGTATAAAGACTTTTTTTTAACCAATCAAGATAGGGGATGTGTGAGAGATAGTCATTCCAAATAAAAGAGAGTTCAGATTTGAAAATCTAGGAGACTCTCGGAACACATGACTTTGGAGCTCAGGAGAATAGTCTGGGCTAGTGGTAGAGATCTGGGACTGACCATGTCTGGGCTAGAGGTAGAGAATTTGGGATTGGTCAGAGGATGGGCAGACATCACTGGACAGTCAAGAATGCTGGAACCGACAATTTAAGACCTGTGTCTTGGGTGACCACTTTATGTAGTCACTCTATGAGGCATAGAGGGGCAAAGAAAATGGAATTCCAGCCCTCACAGAGATTTCTACTCCAATGTGTATATGAGAAAGAAAAATACTTCTTTCTTGATGTCAACAGCACTTTACCTATAGCTACTCTACAAAACTTGCTACAGTAAGAAAATTAGTACTGCATACTTTGTGTACCTGTTCAGTACATTTTCCAAAGTTTGAAATTTGTAAATTGTTTTCAGACAATTATTTATTTTTATTTTGTGTATACTGTCTTGCTGGCATGTATGTCTGTGTACTTCACACATTCAGTGTCTACAAAGGCCAGGAGAGTGCTGGATCCCTGGAACTGGCACTACAGATGGTTGTGAACTGCCCTGTGGGTGCCGGGAACCAAACATGGATACTCTGCAAGAGCAGCCAGTGCTCTTAACTGCTGAGCCATCTCTCCAACCCCATAGATTTTTGTCCTTAAGTTTAGCCTTACTAACTATCAATTTTGCCTCTACTATCAGGTATTGAGCACTTTGATATCAGGGGCCACTATAGCATTGATATATGTTTTTAAAAATGTATAGGCTTTACATAAGACTGATAACCACCACTTACTGAACACATCCCGTGTATCAGACATTATTGTTAACTGTTTTGTAGAGGTTATTTTATTTAAATAGCGCGATAAGCCAACACAGTTGGTATTATCACCTCACTTTATAGACACTACAGTTTTGGGTATAACTGTAAGCAATGACATAACCAAGTCACAAGTTCACATCTACTTCCTGTTCTAAAAGTGACCCCATGCACATACAAGTCCTCCAAGTGTTTCTGCATGCCTCCTCCTCAGGAAACATCTCTCCCTCACCAGAAATGGTGGGGAAACTTTATAATAACTTGGCCTCTTTCATCAAGCACTGCCTGCCCCCCAGACCACCTTAGGAAACTAGTTATCAAGTTGTGAGAAGAAGTTCTCTCCCTTAAGACAAAGGAGTGTCTGCCTTAACTTTTGAGAATGAAAACCTTCAACTGAAAAGGGGTTGTTACATACACAACCTAATGGCTGCACCAGCTACAGATGAAGTAAGTAGCAATTCTGCGCAGGTATCTGGGCTAGTTTACTCAGTTTGTGAGCAGTACCTTGAGCAATGAGATTAGGGATTAAAAAGGATCTTATTGGATTGCAGAATAAAAAATTAAAGAGCTAAATAAACAAGACTTCAAAACTCAAAATTCACAGAGTATTCCTGCGGGGATCATGGGGATTATTTGACAAATGAAACAAATAAGCAAGAATACACAAAATGTGGGATGGCCGTAAGGTAGAATAGCATCCAGTGACAAAAGGAATGGAATCCTAATTCAGGAAATGACAACAACCAACCTTAACACTGCACTAAAGGAACGAAGCCAAACAAAGGGTGATGCATTGTATATGGCCCCATTTACAGGAAATGTCCTAAATTTACAAATCCCAAAACTAGACGAGTGGTTTCCAGGAACCAGAGGAGAAGAAATTGAAAGTGACTGTTCATGGGCATTGGAATCCTTTTTCACAGTGATGAAATGATGTGGAATTAGATGCTGAGGAGGGTTATTCATGCTAGTCACTATACTAAAAAAGGAGTTCATGTTGTAGTCTGTGAATTGGATGTCAGTTAAAAAAATACAGTCTAATAATTCAAACAGGATGATGGGATTCATAAAGAGGATCACTTAGGAAACAAAATCTTTTTTTTAATTATTAAAAAACAACTCTGACCCTATGGATTGTAGCCCTACATCTTGGAATCCAGATGGTTTAAAGGAGAGCTGTAAGGCTGATTAGACTAGGAAAGTAGGATTTATACAGAAGACTAAAGTACTGGAAATGATTCTATCTGAAAATTCCAAGTCAAAGGGGGTGATTTTAAAAATTTCTTCAAGTATACAAGGACTGTTAAGCAGAAAATAGCAAGCAGCTGCTTTCCATCTTTTCCAAAGGCAGAGCAGAGAGAAGAGGCTCCAAAGGTAATGTAGTGGATTTAGGACAGACACAGGAAGGGTGTCCTCACGCCTAGAGTGTAACAAATGCAAAGTTACCAAAGATCTTCAAAACCAGGACACGGACACTGAAGGACTTCAAGAACATATTCAAGGGCTAGACAGGTGGCTTGGCAGTTAAGAGTACTTGTTGCTCTCACAAAGAACCTGGGTTCGATTCCCAGCACCTATATGGTGGCTCACAAACTCCCATAACCCCACTTCCAGGGGCTCCAACATATATGCATGTGGTGCAAACACATGCATACAGGCCAAACATTCATACTTATCATGTAAAATAAAAAACCTTAAAAGAAACTTAAAAAGGATATTTTCAAAGCCATATTTGTGAACTTGTCATTGATCATTCTCAAGGATACTTTTTTATTTTAAAACTCATGTGCCTCCATGGGATAAACAGGAAGACACGCTATGGACTAGGTGAAGTCCAATCAGATTAATGTTCAATTTAAAAAACCAAAAACCAAAAAACAAAATCTCCAAACAAGAAAATAAACATTGTTAATTTTCTTGCCTCAAAAGAACTGAGAGGCCTTCACATCTAGCACGTAGGAGCTGAGTCAACTACACACACACACACACACACACACACACACACACACACACACACACGTGCTGGGAGTTTCCGCTAGGAAGAAGTTCCACTTTTCTTATAAGTATTTTTCATATCTTGTAGTTTCCCCACTAAGTCTGAAGTGTCCCTGATGGCAGACTTTCCTCTGCCTATCCAGTCCACCACACTGTAGAGATGTTCCCACTGCCTTGTCACCACACTTTACTGCTCCTTTGTCACTATCCATTTCAGTGTCCATTTCTGATTGCATCATCCATCATGCATAATCATGCCAGGTTACATTGATGTATCTAAACATTCCACATCTAAACATCCTACTGAAAATCCCACAGATTCAAACATTGATGTTACATGCAAACTAGGTTAGTTGTCTACTCTTTCAAATGAATGGATTTTTTAAAAAATACAATTATGGATATTTTTTGTAACTCTCAACTGTGTTTTCCATCACTGAAGAAAGACAGGTTAGGTGTTTGGCTCATGCCTGTACCTACTACTTAGGAGAATTAAGCTGGAGGATTGCTATAATTTAGAGCTAACTTGGGCTATAAACAAATATACTGATGTCATAGTTGCACATTTGAAACTGATTTTTTGTCACTTGATTAAATAGATATTAACTGATATAATACAGCATCAATTACACACACACACATTCAGACAACAATGAATGTTGTTGAATGAATGAACATTCATACAACAACAAAAATGCTCAAAGAGCATCAGGCTTTCCAATAAGCACAAACTTCTCTAGTGTCTATCCTCAGAGGATCACAAATATCATTGGCAGTTACATAAACTGTCTTGAAACAGACTGCCAACTGCCTATGATATTTCACCAAAAGTGAACAATTCTCCTTGCTGAGGCAGGTACCAAGTTAGACCAGAAACTAACTGAGCAATATTACAACCTTTTCCATAACCTCTGGTGCTCACTTGGAAGTGGGTGGGGGTGGGGGCCACATCAAATAATCTTGACAGTTCAGAAGAGAACAAGTTTTAAAATTATTCTTTGCCCCATTGCCTGAGTCAGGGGCTCACATCAATTTTTCCTTCTGCTGTTCCTTTGTAGCAGCAGACTTTCCACGTGCTCCAATTTCCTTTCAGGGTTGTATGACATGTCTTGTAAATAGCGTGAAGTTGCTTTAATTACATAGCACTAAAGTTATGGCCCCATTAGGTCTATAATCTAAAGACCTGTTACAGATAAGGAATAGCTCTGAGCTGGCAACTACCGTGAGTTACTGAGAAACCCATTGAGGCCTTCTTGCTTTAAGACCACCTTTAACAAGAAGGCCTCACTAAAGTATACAAAGCTGTCCTTTCAACATCCAGTAGACAAACCCTTCAGACCCTAGAACCCTAGACCTTGAGTCTTCCATGACTTCATTTTTAGAATAATACTGTTTTCCATGAATGCCCAGCTCCGCCCTACAGTCCTGTCTCATTCCTTCACAAAGACTCTGAGGCATACATGATTTCATTTGTCATGGCCACACTGTGAATACACACTAGGCCAGGGTCTGTGTTTCCACAGCAGTCCCTAATTCTGAGCGGGTTAAGAGCCCAGCTCTCAATCAGACAGATGGAATCAGAACCCACTTCCTGGTAGCACAAATTCTCATCACATGGCACCAAAGAACATATGTCCTCAAGAGAGGGCCACAATTCACTTTCTTTAAAAGAGTTAGAAGAAGAAAAAAAGACTTAGGAGCTCCATATTAACCAGCTGTCCTTATGCTGAAATTCACTAAGCTCCTGAGATCTACACAGAACTAACAACACAAGATCCCAGTGTAGGACTTTTTTTTTTTTTTTTTCCCAAAGCAGAGAGGGATAAAGAATGGTTGAAAAGCAGCAGTGAGGAGTAAGGACATGTATATGAACGCATGTACAACTGCACACATACACACATGCTTACACACAGTACACACACACACACACACACACACACACACACACACACACATACAAAGGAACCACTGGGATGATAGGAAGACATGGCATCCTTACCTGGGAAAACTTAAGGATACTTCATAACATTTAGAAAATGGATTTTAGACTCTAAGGTGTAGTTCACTTGAGGGAAGCCATCAAATTTCTTTGAGACTGGTCCCTTAATCATCAAGTTTCGCTAATACACCTAAATTCTAGAGTTGCCTTGAGTCTGAGGCAAACGCATCACAGCAACCACAACACAGTTCATTCCCAACAAACACACAACTACCTCTGCAATGTGCTCCTTCTAGCCAGTCTGTGGGTCAAGCGTCAGCTTCACCTTAGGCAGAAATAAGTTGTCAGTGGGTTTCACAATGCATTTAAGGTCCCTCTTCTAGAAAGAGCCTGAGCTCTTCTTTCCCCTCAACTGACACTCTTACTTCTTTATCTACCGCAGTTAAGATGGGAACTAATTTTCCCAGGTACATTGAGAAACATACTGTTTCTGTCAGTGCCAAAAGCAGTAAAGTAGAGGTAGCTAGCTGGAACTCATATGTGAATCTATTATACAAGAACCATGTACACTCTGAGGATGGGAGATAGTGAAGAACCATAATATAAAGAGAACACAGGCACTTGAAGACCCCATGAGAACTTAGAGTCTCTGTGGTTCTGAAAAGGTTATGAGGAAATATTTCTCTATGTTATGAGGAAAACCTTGGCTCATCTTTCTTTTGCTGCTTCTGTGTTTTGAAGAAAAAAAAAAAACACTTAATGAAGACCAGGGAAGCAGCCCCACGCTGTGGAGGCATGCTACGCACATCATAAAGACACAGGCGCTGGAATGCCAAGGCCAGGAGGCAGCCAGGGGCCTTGGAAAGGCTCGTGACCTTTCTAGTGGCAATCATCCAGCAACTGAGAGTGGGGAACTCAGCATCAGAAAGTTCTGGGCCTGACTCTGGTTTTTCTAGTTACCGCTGTACGATGTTGGGTAAAGTTACTTCTTGAGGGACAGTTTCCCTGTACCAAACGGGGCCAACAGTGCCTACCTGAAGGAACAAGTACAAGGGGGTTCAGTGTCCTACTGCAGGTGGTGGGCAACTGCTGCCCCAGCATTCTCTGTGACCTGTGCTCTGCTTCTCAAATGGGGACAAATACCCTGGTCTTGCCTCCCCTGCTTTACTTTCCAAACAGCACCATTTCTAACAAGTGATGTGTAGAAAACAGCACCTTATAAAATGCAAAGAACACGTAAGAACATATAATTACCACAATGACAACTTGGGAGTGAATCAAATGTTCCCATCTGTCACTAGAAGTAACAGTGATGCACTAATCTTCTCGAAAAAATATTAAATAGCAATCAAATCCTAAAGGTTTTCGTGTCCAGTTGAAAACAAACTGTTCTATATGTTCTCAGAACTCTGAGTTCTTTTTTCCATCACATAATTGGAACCCCTAAGGATTCGTTTAATTCATGGTATAAAGAGAATAACAACAAAGCTCAACCAAAGGGAAGGCTGGTTTCACGGACTGTCCACAAGACTGGGAAGTCGGCCCTGCAGCACAGTGTAATAAAGAGCCTTCCAAATTGAGTCCTCGGGGAAGGCTACAGCTGTATTTGTTGCATGTGGGTACCAGAGCCCAGAAGTTGGCCTCTTCTGTTCTTTGAGTGCCATATGCATAAATTTGTAGACTGTCATTCCCTTTAACTCAAAACACTGGTGAACAAACAGTTGGAGCCAAGCCACTTGAGAACACGACAAGCCACAACACTCGGAACATTGACCATCTCCCATTGCTCAAACAAAGTCCTTCACTATTGACTTAACTGAGTTTTTGTTGTTTACCCATGCCTGTCTTAACGGATCTCAAGAGAATTGTGTGTATGTGTGTTGTGTGTGGGGGAGTTGTAGAGATCATTTAGATGCCTCCCTCCCACATGCTGGAGGTCTTTTTCACCCCATTATGTACATAGGACTAACATTTCAAAGACAAAATTACCCTGGGCTTGGTGACAAATGCTAGAGGTAGCACATTCCTCTGCTCTAAGGTTTCCACGAAGGCCCTCCTCCTGGAGTAGCACCCAGTCTTTTCAGAGGTCTCCTCTAATGAGTCCAAGAAGGATTTTTTACATTTATTTTATGTATTTTGTTTTTAGAATTTCATATATGAATACTGTATTTATATTATCTCCACTCCATCCCCTCCCTCTCCAACACCTCTCATGTCCTCCCTCCCAGTCTCTCTCAAATGACTCTCATGACTCTTTAGTTATTACTGTTACATTTTTGTGGGGCTGAGGACTTGGCTTCCTTCTCTCTTACACAGAGTAGAGTCATCGGCAGACTCCTGGCTTCAGGATGCATAATTCTCCTCCTCTGGTCTGTCTTCACAAGACAAGGCTTATTGGGACCCAGATGCCTGCCCAACTCCAGGGACATTTAACCAGAGAAGAGAAGGAAAAGAGAATCAAGGGCCATGTCCTCAAAATGGTTTTCCTGGGCTAATGCTGGCATCATGTTCTTATTCACTCTGGTGTCTGAGTCTCTTTCTTCACAGAAAGAGTAGGGCGAACACAAGACTTTTGGCATGCTTAAACACCAATAATCTCCACTCAATCTCCTCTCTCCCCTCCCTCTCTCTCTCCCCACCTGAACCATAGCACTGCATCATAATAATGCACCCAAGACTCACACTAGTTCTTACTCTTCACAAAATACATACATGGACAGTATTGTTTCATGCTCAGTTGCCTATGAACTTGCATTCCCAGAGCTTCCTCCATTTCTTATCATCAAGCAAAGCTCTCTCCTAGTCACCCTAGTTCTAACCCTAATTAGCTATGGGACTGAGTAAATGACTAACATCTCCTTGTCTCTTTATTTTCTTCTACAATCTAATATTTAGTGATATGTATCTGAGAAAGTCATTGTGAGGATCGAATGAGAGAACCTATATAGCACACACATATAGTAGAATGTTGATTCTACTCAGCACACAGCAAGTGTTCAACAAATGTCAATGACACATGTTAGTAGCCGATCTGTCCAACAACCTACACAGATTGAAAAACTCCAGTCTCACTGGATTTATTAGTCGCCTCTTCTAACCTTGAGTCAACCATATGTTGTGAAAGTACATCTTCTGAGCAGCCATCAAAAATTTAAATGAGAAAACTGGTCAGTAAACAAATTCCTGAGGTTTACCATGATGTCTTTTCAGTAGGACATCAACCCATCACTTGGCTCAAAATCACCAAGACACATTTGTTCAACCAGCTCTGAACCTATTTAATCAACCTCAACAACACAACGAGAGTATTAGCCAAATAGCTCCCAGAAATAAGAATTCATGTTTTTGCCCCATAGTCAAGCTGTGAAGGAATAAAATAGGAATGCTTTGCTTTTAGAAAGCTTGGATTGTCCCCAGATATTTTTCTCAGGAGCAATCATTTAATGATCCTAAGTTTTTGTAAAGTTCTGCAAGTTCTAGAACATGCCTTCTACTCCCCTACTCTTTGAAAATTGGAATGATGCCTGCCCTTCTTCAACATTCTGGACCATATCTTATTGCTATAGTTTCTCATCAATGTGTGTTCAAATGTCAGCTTGTTCTCTGCTCTGCATTGTGGTTCAGTCCCAAGGAAGGACCCAGCAGTGAGCAAAATCCAATCTAATTTGCTGACCATCCAAAAGACACACAGGGTGGCATTTCCTTTGTGCTACTGTTGTTGTGGATGATGATGATGATGATGATGACGACAACAACAACAGTTCTGGGTTACGCTCTGATCTAAGCATTTAAAATGCATTAACTAATTCTCACAGCAATACTTCAAAGCTGCTATTATTACATCTCTTTTTTTACAGAGTGGGAATAAGACTCAGGTCACATAGCCTGCAAATGGCCAACCCTTTCAAAACCAGATCATTTAGATTCTAGGGCCCAAGTTTCCAACCAATCACTAGTTACAGCATCTTCTTTTTTAACAAAGGGCACCATTGTAGCTAGAGTTTTTCTCTCTGGGTCCCGCCAAACCCCAGCAGTCCCGTAGCCCACGTATAAAATAAACATACAGACGCTTATATTATTTAAACTGCTCGGCCATTAACTCAGGCCTACCATTGTCTAGCTCTTACTCTCATACTCAGCCCATTTCTGTTAATCTATATGTTGCCACCTGTTCCGTGGCTTTACCTGCTGCCTTTACATGACGTTCCCTGGACAGCAGGATGGTGTCTCTTCCCTCTGCCTTCCTGTTCTCTCAATTCTCCTCTCTGCTAGTCCCACCTATACTTCCTGCCTGGCTACTGGCCAATCAGTGTTTTATTTATCAATCAATCATCCACAGCACACCATATTAGCTGTAGAAGCCAGTCTAAGTCTGGCAGGCGCAGAAGTTTTGTAACTATTCCACAGCTGACTAATCTGACACTCAGTGCTTCTTCCTAACAAGTTCACATGGGACAGGTCTAGCAAACCAGAGGTCAGTCTGTTTATCTTCAATGTATGCAACTCTCACACAGACCAGACAATCTTAACAGTCTGACCAGAGTATTTCTCCCTTTAGACATCTTTGTCTGCAGAGGCAAACCTTAAACACAAACTATTGGAAGAAAAGAGTATGTCACAGAGGAGGGCTGAGGCTGTTGGCATTACAACTTGGAAGTCAGTCAACATTCCCAACTCTGTGGATGGCTCTGGGGGCCAAGAGTCAAATCGGTGCTGGCCTTCAGGTGCTTCTGACACTGACAGATAGATGCCCTTCTGATGCATCTGCACTTCACTTGATGTTTTTGTCAGGCTTAGGCCTAAAGATAATCCATGGTTGCTTTTCATATATCTATACAACGTATCCTCTGGTACTTTTATGTATTACTTTATTTTCCATGCAAATTCTCAAATAACTCTCCTGTCTAGTCTATGCTCTGCAATATAATTAATTCTGGCCTAAAAAAGTCTTTGATGCATCTAACACAGCCTATTAACATTTTAAATTTCTTTTTCTTTTTTTTTTTAAACTTTCATCGACATTCAACTGGTAGTACCTACCAAAATAGGTAATATAGCCATAAAAGTAGAACAAACATAAAGTTCTTTTTCTCATTGTTATGCCTTCTCCATACATTGGTTTCAATGGGTGGGAAAGGGCCTTGTGACCAGAGAGCTCTTCATGTAGAGGGAAGGGCCTTGTGACCAGAGAGCTCTCCATGTAGAGGGAAGGGCCTTGTGACCAGAGAGCTCTCCGTGTAGAGAGACTCTGGTACTTGAACTAGAGGTGGAAAGAGTCTATCCTCAAACAAATCAGTGACCAGGCACTGGGGAGGAAGGCAGCAGAGAAGGAGATCACAGAGAATGCTCTGAGGCAGGCCACTCAAGCTTACATATGTCTACCTAGAAATTTGCCATGGCCAGTCTGCTCCCCTGGCTCTAGCATGAACTTAGAGAAATCAAGCAAGGCAATGCAAATATCTAAGCATGGGAAAGCTGCTGAAAGAAAACAACCCTGAGAATTTGAAAGTGAAAGGGATGAGAGACAAAGGGAAACTGCTTTGTTGGTAAAGCATGGGATGTGAGAACGAAATCAGTGTTTTAGATAGGGATATTTCTCAGGACCCTCAGCTTTTGGCAACTCAAGTCGGGGGAATTTTGTGACCGTGTCCTCTCTACTCATTCTGGACCATCTTATGAGCTTCTGGCAAAGGGCTCCCTCCAAGCAATCACAAAACTGTGTCTTTGTGTTTGCAGGTTGCTAAGGCGATTTCAAGCACTCTCTCAAGAACTTCCTCTCCACCACAATGGGAGCTTAGCAAAGTTCTCCACAGGCTCCATTCAGGTCAATGAAGAGTTAGTTGGCTTTCATACTGTGCAAAGAGTTAGCTGCTGTGTGCAGGCTACTGAGCTGTTGCTGAGCATAGTACACCTCTCTTAGAGAGCAGTTTGTTATTAGCTTATTATCAGCATCACACAGGTCTGATGGTCAGCATCTAGGATGGAATGTATGACCCTAGAGAGCTTTTGCAGCTGAACAGAGATGCTGTAGTATATGAGCCAGCTGCAGACCTGGGTGGAGGGTCAGGTGGCCTAAGATGGGGCGCGACCATTTCCAGCTACGGAGCTACAGACATGATTCTACTCTCCTGAACCTTTGGTGTTTTTCTCTGCAAAGTGAGAGGTTTCAAGCAGATAACATCAAAGATATTTTCTGTCTTCTAACATTCCATGAGTATGATGAGAAGCAACTAAAATAGAAGTTGTCAGTGCTTAAACAGTGCACATTAAACAGGTTAAAACAGCAGGTCCCACAGGCATGGATCCTATGAGCAAAAGCTGAGCTTTTCCTGTGGCTGAAAGGAATTAGAAGAGTATTTTGGCTTTCAAAGTGGGCAAAAATTTGGTTTGGATTTCTCTCCAAAAAGACAGCATGTCTCAGCAGTGGAAAGGATGCCAGTAGCCACAGGCTGGGTCACTGCTTTCAGTGAGGTCCAACAGGCACAACATAAATGTCTTAATTGCCATTACTACAACCTTTACCACACCTTGTTTTTCTTGGGGGATCTCCTGGTCAGGTAATCTGGGTTAGTTCCAACCCAATTTATAAAACTTGAGGTTTTTCCCAATGTAGGTAAGATTACATGCTATTTTAGGAAACCTCTTGGGGGATGAGGAAATGTGTTGTTTTCCTTTTAAATATTATACTGCATATCGATTCCAAATGCTAACCAAGCTTTTAAAGAAAAACATGAGTTCCCTAAAAATAGCCTGTCTACAATGTCTCACAGACTTGGGTGCTTTCTGCAGAGTATAACTTGCTTAGCATGCAATTAGAAACAAAATAATATTTGTGGACCGTATCTACAAGGTTAAGAAAAACTGTATGTAAATATCCTCCAAAGACTAAAGAAATGGTAATTAATGTAAGCTGGTTTATTACTTTAAAGTTGTACTCTCAAAAGTGGCTCAAATGACTTTCTGTTGTCAGATTAAAAAAACATTGGATAATCAAATATAAAATCTAAAGATACAACCTTGGCCTTCACTTCCCTCTGAGCATTCTTGAGTTTCTAACTTCGTCATCACCACCATCATCTTCTCCTCCTCCTTTTTTTTTTTTTTCTGGGTTTTTATTTGTTTGTTTGCTTTTTAGTCAGGGTTTCTCTGTGTAGTCCTGGCTGTCCTGGAACTTGCTCTGTAAACCAGGTTGGCCTTGGACTCAAGAGCTCTGCTCCTCTGCCTCCTGAGTGCTGGGAGGCACCAACATCCAGCTGAGTTTTTTACTTCTTAAATCTACTCCAGTCTTGACCATTAGGACACTACAGAGGATTGGCTCAGTCTCTCTCTCTCTCTCTCTTTTTTTTTTTTTTTTTTTGAGATGGTCTCACTCTGCTGCCCAGGATGACCCAGAACTCTCTATGTAATCCAGGATCGCTTCAAACTCAAGGCAGTCCTCCTGAGGGTTAGGGCTACAGGCATGAGGCACACTGATGAGGTGCTTTTTATTGGGCTTATTATCTTTATGGGTGTATGTGTGTTCATGTGTGTAAGTATGGCTGTATGAATACTACAACATCCGTGAGGAGGTCAGAGGACAAGTTCACATGTCTATCCTTGCTTTCTACCTTTTCTTTACTTACTTGATTTTATTTTTTGAGACAGGATCTCACTACATAGCTCTGGCCAGCCTGTAACTCACTGTAGAATCACAAAGATCAGCCTGCCCCTGCCTCTCAAGTGCAAAGATTAAAGTTGTGAATCCCTACTCCACAGTTCTACCTTGTTCGAGACAGTCTCTTATCCACAGCTACACATACCAGGCTAGTTGGCTGCAAGATTCTGGGCATTCTCCTCCCTCTGTTTCCCACCTGACTACAGGAACTGTGAGATTATCGATGCATGCTGCTGTGTCTGTCTTTACACAGTTCTGGGATCTACGCTCAGGGCTTTCACGCTTGTACAGCAAGCACCTTACACTGAGCTACCTCCCCAGCTCTAGCTACTTTCTGAACTTAAGTTTTACATTTCTTTCCCAGGCTATTCTTTTTATTTTCTTCATTTCCTATAGTAGGTTTTAAATATATCTTAGAATTCAGTGGATACCCTCAGCTATTTTCTCTTTCAGTATTTTTCTTAGATTCCTGTCTTTGGATTTGGCAGACTCCAAACTCTGTGTGGCTGATTTCCTAGTCTTGACCACTAACCTTAATCATCTCATGTAAGTTTCAATTTTCTGTTTCCCTCTACTGTATGCCTTATTATCTGAAGCTGAAAACTGTATAAAACTGAATCAAGCAGTAAGAAATCTGTAAATAGGTTGAAATTGGAAGTTTCAGTGTATGATTAATGATTTCTAAAATACATATATATGTATGTTCTATATATATATTTATGTGTTTGTGTATACACGTTTTCCAGTTCTATCTGTACATTGAAAGGCCCAAGAAGCACAGATACCACATAATAATGAGCACAAGTATGTCTAGAACCTGGTAGCTAATACTATTTCCACTGAAAGAGAACTCCAGATTGTTAGAAAAATGGATTACTAGAATGCTGAGGCAAGACAAGTACAGGATATGCCTAGGATAACTTATCATGTCCAAAAGTAAAACAACATTGAAACATGATAGGGATATTATGACACAAGAACATGCCAGCTACAAAAGGGATAATATGAACATTAAAATAACTCAATATAGTACTGACCACTGAAAAGAATAGAAATCCATGAGTCTAAGCTGGTAAGAGATGGATGGATAGATGGATGGATGGATGGATGGATGGATGGATGGATGGATGGATGGATGAATGGGTGGATGGATGGATGGACAGATGGATGGATGGATGGACAGATGGATGGATGGATGGATGGATGGATGGATGGATGGATGGATGGAT
>CABHPP010144876.1:0-45708 GCA_902168425.1 Peromyscus attwateri | reverse complement strand
GATGGATGGATGGATGGATGGATGGATGGATGGATGGATGGATGGATAGATGAACGGGTGGATGGATGGATGGACAGATAGGGTGATGGATAGATAGATAAATGAATGGTGGATAGCTGAGATAAGAAAGAGCTCTTTTGCTTATAAGGAAAAAATACAGTACTGACTGGCAAATATGAAGAGAAAGTTGAAGTTGAAAACCACGATTTAACAGTCATCTCATTGAGCCTAGAGCACAGAATACTAGATCCATGTGTGTGATGAGAAGCGGGATGGTTGCTTTGTGCTTGCAAGGGAAAACCAGCAACTATATAGAGGGAGAATTAAACATACCTTGACTCAGTGGCCAAATTTTATATAACCAACAAATGGCAGATGGACATTGTGTACCTCCAGAAATAATAACTTGAAAACAAAACACCACCTGGCTGGCAATATATAACCTAAACCAAATAATAAGGAAACATCAAATGTACTTTTAAAGAGTCTAGGGATTAGGAAAAGGCTGGCCCTAAATTCTTAAAAAAAAAAAAAACACCTCAATTTATAAAGGTCAAAGAAGGGCTATTGGAAAGTTCTAGATTAAAGGAAACTAAATGGACATGACAACAAATTATACCAACTAACTATAAGATGTAATCCTAAAGTGAATCTGTCTTGGAAGGAAGAAATGTTATGGAGGGCACTATTGTGTTACTGGGTTAGTTAATAAAACTAGAATACAAATGGTAGATTAAAAAATATTTTATCAAATTTACTGACACAGATAACTCTACAATGGCTATATAAGAGAATATCTTCTTTCTTGGAATTAGACACTGAAACATTTGGGGGCTAAAAGAAAATCAAAATGCAGATAATTTATCCCCAAACAGCTCAGAATAATGTCGTGTGTGTGTGTGTGTGTGTGTGTGTGTGTGTGTGTGTGCATAAAGATACATGATAGAAGGACTAAGTTATAAAGCAAATGAGTAATGGAATGCATGCTTTGTGCATCATTATTTTTATACATTTTATACTTCCAAATAAAATAAAAAAGAAGCCAAAAAAAACCCTGACAACACACATACAAAAACCAGCCGAAGACAACAGCCTGGAATCAATCTTTTTCCTAGCCCTTGCTGTTTCTACCTTTTAATGGATTTATTCTCTCAACAAAATAAGTAAAATAAAATAACAAGTAAAGGGATAAAGAAAGAATGTAAACAAGTATGTAAGTAGAAACAACAACAACAACAACAAACTTGTTCTAGAGGTTGGTTTATGCCTGAACTCTCAGGGCCATTCACTCTAGACTTCTTTCTTATACTTCAAATCTGTCCCTTCTGAATTCCCACCACTACCCTATTTGAAACACTTAGCATTTCGTGATATATTATTGTGACAACCTAGAGTCACCACTTCTGAACTAGCCTTTCTCTACAACATCTCATACATTTGTCCTAAATGTTTCCCAGCAATATGAATTCTGTTACTCATCCCTCACTCACAAAGGACTCTAAAATAAATAAACTCCAGAAAAATAAAGAAATGATTACATCAACCAATAGATAACTGCGAACTTTTAAAACAGAACTTTTAAAAAGTTGATTCAAAATACAGAATTTTCCTGGTAAAAATAAAAATATCTCAGTCTCAAATAACTCAGTCTCAAATAAATGTGAGGCACTATCCTTGTTTCCAAGAATCAACGCTTTTCATTGGTTTCTGGTAGATGTATTCACTGAGAACTCTCTCGTCTCAATGTCACAAATATAAATACATTTTGCTAAATGGGCTCACAGTACAGTTTTACAACCTACCTTTTCCACTCCCATCTATATCATATTTCTCCATGTGAATAGATACTTTTACTCAATATGATTTTTATTAACTATACAGTATATATAGTAACTATACAGCATAAAGGAATCAAATACCTTTAGTCAACTCCTTGATGTTTATTTTTCCGTTTTTCATTTTAACAAGCAGCACAAATGAAACACTTAAGAGGTGACACTTTAAATATCTGTGACTCCCTAAAGACTTCCTTAGGACCAAAATGACTGATTTTTTTTTTTAAAAAAAAAAGTTGAACTGAGTGACGTCTTCCATTATTTGCTGTACACAACACGCACTGCAAGTTTTTTTTGCTTTTTAAGCTGTTCAGTCCCTTTCTCACACTGTCTCATGTCAATCCAGATCAGAAGTAGGCAAACTATCTCCAATGCTTTTCTAGCAGAGATCCTCACAACATGGTCATAGCCTATATATTCGTTCTGGCCTTGTTCTTATCACTCCTTGCTGATCACTGAACACAGAAAGCCTGATTGTTTTCTGTCATTGACAAGCAGGTGGCATGTGCCTGTGTCTCCCGGATTTGAAGGGAATTTGAAGCACACCAAGGACAAGGTGATGGAATAGACTAACTCTGAATCTCTAGGGTGAGCTGTGAAAACGTAGTCCCTGGGCCATGTTTTATAAGTCTAGATCTGTCTCTGTGAGTCTCTCTGAATGTGTGGTGAAAACAAAAGGTGGATGGACCTGTCTGAAGTTAGAACCAAATGGCTTTAAAATCAATTATATGCAGGAGTCCTGCTGTCTTTGAGTTCTTTCTCAAGAAACAGCACTAATATTGAAATGCTTTTCATTGTTTTCTGATGGGTATATTTATTCATACAATTATCCTTTTCTACGTTATCAATATGTATTACTCTCATTGGTTAATAAAAAGCTGACAGGTCGGTAGCTGGGCAGGAAAGCCAAACTGAGAATGATGGGAAGAAGGAGGGGGGAGTCATGAGAGACACCAGCCGCTCAGGAAGCAAGACATGCTAGAGGACAGGGAAAACCATGAGCCACATAGTAATACGTGGATTAATAGAAATGGGTTAATTTAAATATAAGAGTTAGCTAGTAACAAGCCTGATCTATCGACTGAGCATTTATAATTTATATTCAGCCTCTGAGTCGGTTATTTGGGACTGAGCAGTCGGGATAGGAATCATCTGGATACAGAACTGGTTAAAAAAATCATAATTAATCAGTGGTCTTATAGAACTTGATTTTTAAAATCTATACAAATGATTTATTTATAAGATCAGTAGATTATATATGAATATGAACTTTTAAGGCATATAAAGGTATTTGTGAAAAGATTTTTTTCAATAATTTCAATACAAAACCTCCTAGTGTGACTAAGTATTAAAAAATCATGAAGAATTAGAATACGAGATACAGGGACAATTTTGGACTCTGAGAACAAAATTATTATCTATTATCTATTAGCCAACAGCAATAGCATCTGGAGGCCCAGCTGATGCCTTTATACAGTTACAGAGGAAATTGTTGCTTCACCTCACTGAGGTCCTTCAAATAAATTTTTATGCATACCTTAAGTCACGGCAAGTTATGATAAAGTGCCTCTGAGGACCATGACAGGATGGCCTCCATTGACACTAAGTTAGTTGAGAATGCATTCACAAAAGTTTGTTCTTCATCACTTTACATAGTAAAATTTTGTGTACAATGTTACATTTGTAAAACAAATTTTTGATGGGCAACACTTTAAGTAAAAGTAGTGACCTATCTCTGTCCGGACAAGTCCCATCCCATCAGAGACGGGTTAAAGGGACCTGTTAGATGTCACTGCAGTAATCCCCGAATCCAAACATCGTTTGGCGGTTGTGTTCTCAGGCTCCTCCATGCTGAACACTGAGATTGGTTTCCTGGACAAGGAAGGTCCCACAAAAGGAATGATTAAAAACAACTAGAAGACGATTATTCCTTTGTGACTCTTGCCTGAGAGGCTGAAATCTGAGCGGACTGCATCTCAGTTTCCCTAATGAATTCCTCTGCTGCTGTCATGCGGTTAATTCTCCACATTTCCTACTACCATGATTATTAAAAAAAAGAAGAAAAAAAAAAAAAAGGAAAAGAAGCCAGCCAATATAAACATCAAAGGGCACTCCTACTTCTGTAGCCTTCAGATATTCTCCAGAGATGGATTGTGGGGACAAAGGATTTGGGGTCTTTGTGGGGAGGATGTTTTCCTCTGGGAGACAATAGGCAAAGTCTACCAGACAATACTATTGCTGCATTCAGTGGTATATGGCTAGGCAGCAAAGGTTTGCTCAGAGAGACTCAAGATGCCCCTTGGCTTAAGCAAGACATATCACAGTTTTTATTGAGTGGCAATGTGGAGGATGGGAGTGGCACCCTCCCGAAAGGGAATCTTGTTGCAGACATCCTCCATGGGGCCTCAGACCAAAGAGCTGAAGAGGGAGGGCTGGGTGAGAGGAGGGAGGCCATTTGAGACACTTAAAACCAGCAGAGCTTTTCATTTCCTGAACCGAAAGCAAATAGCTGTTTGTGGTATTCACTGGAGTGTGGGTTATTTTTTTCTTCTTCTTCTTCTGCCAAGCTTGTAGACCCCACAAAAGATTGACTATAAGATTGCTCTGAAGTTAATAAGATGAGACTGAATAAGAATAAATGGAGATGCATATGTTTGGGATGGGAGGACGAACAGGCTGAACCAGAGTTCATGGGAAACAGGCGAGGGGTTGTACTTGATGGCGAACATTATCTATGCCAATACTGTCGCTTGGCTGCTGAAAACCCCACTGCGATTTAAGGCCAGATTAGCAAAAATATAGTGTTCAGAGTAAGGAAAATACACAGTCGCACTGTGCTGGGCACTGTCTGACACAGCTAGATGCTTGCCAAGTTTCAAAGCATATACAGAAAAACTGGAGCTTATCAAAAGCGTCATGGGAAGAGAAATGGTGTGGGAAATCATGACATGTGAAGAATAAATGCAGAAATTAGGACTGCTTCAACTAGAAAGGAAGAATTTATTAGACACTATAGTTATTTATAAACAAGAATGAGTTATTCCGTGGAAGAAAAAAACAAACTTATCGCCATAAGAATTACGTAAGAACATTTTTTTCCTAGTAATTCAAACTGTCCCCAGATGGAATAGGCTGTTTTGTATAATGGTTACTTCTCCATCATGGGAAGTGCTCAGGTCTAATGAACACAGCTCAGTCATGTTCCAGCTGAATACTCCAGCAATATACAGAAGCTGGTCTCAGCAGCTATCGGATTCTCATTTATTTATTTATTTTTAACCTTCCCCGCTTCTATTTAAAATAGATTTTTTTTCTTATATACTATATCCCGATTATGGTTTCCCCTCCCTCTAGTCCTCCCAGTCCCTCCCCACTTATCCTTCCCTTCTGGATCCACACCATTTCTGCCTTTCGTTAGAAAACGAACAGGCTTCTAAGGGATAATAATAAATAAAATATAAAAGAGAAAACAAAACCCAACACACTGGACAAAACAAATGGAAGGAAAAGAGCCCAAGAGAAGGCACAGGAAACAGAGACCCACTCATTCACACACTCAGAAATCTCATAAAAACACTGAACTGGAAGCCATAATAGATACAAAAGGACCTGGTGCAGACGGGTGCAGGCCCCACGCATGCTGCCTCAGTCTCTGTGAGTGCATATGTGCTTTGATCAGGTTGATTTAGAGAATCTTATTTTCTTGGTGTCCTCCATCCCCTCTGGCTCTTATACTCTTCCTGCCACCTCTTCCTCAGGGTTCCCTGAATCCTAAAGGGGAAGGATTTGATGGAGACATCCCATTCAGGGCTGAGTGTTCCAAGGCCTCTCACTCTCTGCATACTGTCTGGCTGTGGGTCTCTGTATTTGTTCCCATCTACTGCAGGAAGAAGCTTCTCTGATGATGGCTGAGCAAGGCATTAATCTATGAGTATAACAAAATGCCATTAGAAGTCATTTTATAGCTAGGCTATTTTTTTGAGGTGAGGGTTACCCTAGGTCCCTTGGCTATCTAGTTTCAGGTTCTTGGTCAACCAAGCCATGTTGGGTATGGATTCCTTCCTGTGGTGTGGGCCTTAAGTCAAATCAGATACTGGTTGGTTATTCCCAAATGCTACATGCCATCATTGTACTAGTATCTTGCAAGCAGGACACCATTGCAGATCAAAGGGTTTGTGGTTGGCTCAGTGTTTACTTTCTCTTTTGGTAGCCTGCAGAGTACCTTCCTGTACCAAAGACACTGGAACGTAGGGGTGAAGGCTCTATGTAGGCACCAGGTCATCTTTTCCATGTTCAGTGAGTTGTGTAGGTGTTGTCTTCAGCAATGGAGTCTTGCTGTCAGTTTTTTGGAGAGCAAACTATAGTCTTCGCAACAACCTGAGTTGTTTGGGGATTCCCATAGGACCCCTTTGATCAACAACTCAATTAGATATAACCCAATCCTGGTACTTGAAGCTTCACTTGGTGACAAGAGATGGCCAGCTGGGGTTCTGTCTCCCCCATTACTTGGTGATTTTATTTAGATTGCCTTCATATGTGTATGTGTTTTAGGAAGATTCTGCTGTACTAGGTTTCCATACTACCCATCAAATGCACCTTAATTTTAGCTGTCTCTCCCATATTCCCTCCATAAACCTCCTCTCCCCTTCCCCTCTTAGTTAAGGTTACTATTGCTATTATGAAACACCATGACCAAAGAAACTTGTGGAAGAAAGGGTTTATACGGCTTATGCTTCCACATCACAGTTCATTGTCAAAGGAAGTCAGGACAGGAACTCAAGCAGGACCTGGAGGCAGGAGCTGATGCAGAAGCCAAGGAAGAATGCTGCTTACTGGCTTGCTCCTCATGGCTTGCTCAGCCTGCTTTCTTATAGAACCCAGGACCACCAGTCCAAGGATGGAACCACCCACAATGGGCTGGGCCCTCCCTCATCAACACCAATTAAGAAAATGCCCTACAGGCTTGCAACAGCTGGATCTTTCTGAGGCATTTTCTCAATTGAGGTTCCCCCATCTCTGATGACTCTAGCTTGTGTGAAGTTGACACAAAAACTAGTCAATACACACTCCCTACTTGATCATCCCATTCTAGCTGCCCCCACATCCAACCATAATTATCTATTCTATTTCCCTTTCCTAATTAATGAGATCTATCTGTACCCTCTAGTCTCTTACTGTGGTTCTCTGGATTGTAGTTTGGTTATTATTGACTTAACAGCTAATAGCCACATATAAGTGAATACTACTACATTTGTCTTTCTGGGTCTGGGCACCTCACTTAGGATGTTTTTTCCTAGTTCCATCCATTTGCCTGCAAACTTCATGACGTCATTTTTTTGACAGTCGAATAATACTTCATTGTGTAAATGTACCACATTTTCTTTATCTATGCTTCTGTTAAGGGACCTCTAGGTTGTTTCCAATTTCTGACTATTATAAATAGAGCAGCAGCAAACATGGTGGAGCAAGTGTCTCTAGTATATTGTACAGTCTTTTGGGTGTGTGCCCAAGAGTAGTACAGCTGGGTCTTGAGGGAGATCAATTCCCATCTTCCTAAGGAACTGCCACACTGATTTTCATAGTGGCTGTACAAGTTTGCACTCCAGTCAGCAATAGATGAATGCCCTTACTCCACATTCTTGCCAGCACGAGCTGTCACTTGTTTTATTGATCTTAGCCATTCAGACAGGTGCAAAATGCAATCTTAAAGTCGTTTTGACTTCTACTTCCCTGGTGGCTAAGGATGTTGAACATTTAAATGCTTCTCAGCCATTTGAGCTTCTTCTTTTTAAAAACTCTGTTTAAATCTGTACCCCATTTTTAAGTTGGGTTATTTGTTTTCTTGATATCTAGGTGTATATATATTGAATATTAGTCCTCTATGGTTGTTGCTGTTTTTCCTTATTTTGGCTCTTTTGGGGCCACTACCCAGCTCCCAAATAAATCACACACAGAAGCTTATTCTTAATTATAAATGCCTAGCCTTAGCTTGGCTTATTTCCAGCCAGCTTTTCTTAATTTAAATTATCCTGTTTATCTTTTGCCTCTGGGCTTTTTCCTTTTCTTGTTTCTGTATATCTTACTTTCACTCTTACTCCATGGCTGGCTGTATAACTGGGTGGCTGGCTCCTAGCATCCTCCTCTCCTTGTTCTCTTGCCCATTCTTCTTGTTCCTCCCAGACTTCTCCTTCTATTTATTCTCTCTGCCTGCCAGCCCTGCCTATCCTTTCTTCTGCCTCACTCGCTATTGGCCATTCAGCTCTCTATTAGACCATCAGGTGTTATAGACAGGCACAGTAACACAGCTTCACAGAGTTAAACAAACGCAACACATCTTTGCATCATTAAACAAATGTTCCACAGCACAAACAAATGTAACACATCTTAAAATAATATTCTACAACACTATCAGTTGTGTAGTTGGTAAAAAATCTTTTCCTATTTTGTAGACTGCCGCTTTGGCCAAATGATGGTGTCATTTGCTGTGCAGAAGCTTTTCAGTTCCATGAGGTCCCACTTGTTAATTGTTGATCTTAGTGTCTGTACTAATGGTGCTCTGTTCAGAAAGTCTTTTCCTGTGTAATGAGTTCAAGGCTATTCCCCACTTTCTCTATCAGGTTTAGTGTAAATGGTTTTATGTTGAGGTCTTTGATCCATTTGGAGTTGAGTTTTACACAGGGTGATAAGTATGGATCTATTTGGATTCTTCTGCATGCAGACATCCAGTTTTACCAGCACCATTTACCAGCACCAGTGGGAATTTCTGGCTTCTTTATAAAAAAAAAATGAGGTGTCCATAAGTGTGTGGATTTATGTCTTGGTCTTCAATTTGATTCTATTGATCAATGTGTCTGTTGTTGTGCCAATACCATGCTGTTTTTATTACTATAGCTCTGTAGTACAATTTTTAATCAGGGATGGTGATACCTCTTACAGTTCTTTTATTATTCAGGATTGTTTTAGCTATCCTGGGTTTTTTGATTCCATATAAAGCTGAAAATTATTCTTCCAAGATCTGTGAAGAATTGTATTGAATCTGTAGATTGCTTTTGGAAGATGACCATTTTTACTATATTAATCCTACAGATCCATAAGTATGGGAGATCTTTCCATCTTCTGTTATCTCCCCAAATTACTTTTTTCAATGTCTTAAAATTTTTATCATATAAGTCTTTCACATGCTTGGTTGGAGTTACTCCAAGACATTCTATATTATCTGAGGTTACTGTGAATGGTGTTGTTCCCCTGATTTCTTTCTCAGTCCATTTCTCATATGAATATAGGAGGGCTACTGATCTTTGTAACCAGCTACTTTGCTGTAAGTGTTTATCAGCTATAGGAATTTCTTTTTCCTTTTTTTTTTTTTTTTTTTTTTTTTTGGTTGTTCAAGACAGGGCTTCTCTGTGTAGCTTTGGAGCCTGTCCTGGAAGTCACTCTGTAGCCCAGGCTGGCCTCAAACTCACAGAGATCCACCTGCCTCTGCCTGCCGAGTGCTGGGATTAAAGGCGCCGCCGGCGCCGCCGCCGCCGCCGCCGCCGCCGCCGCCGCCACCACCACCACCTGGCTTCAGCTGTAGGGATTTCCCAGTGCAATTTTTAGGCTCACTTACATATACTATCGTATTATCTGTAAATCAAGACATTTTGACTTCTTCTTTTCCAATGTGCATCTCCTTGATCTCCTTCAGTTGTCTTATGGCTTTAGCTAAGACTTCAAGAACTATATTGAATAGGTATGAAGATAGTAGACAGCCTTGTCTTGTTCCTGATTTTAGTGGAATTGCTTTGAGTTTCTCTCCATTTAAGTTGGTGTTGGCTATAGGCTTGCTGTAAACTGTCTTTATTATGTTGAGGATGTCCCTTGTATCCCTGATCTCTCCAGGACTTTTATCATGAAGGGACCTTAGACTTTGTCCAAGGTCTTTTCTATATCTAATGAGATGATTATGTGTTTTTTCTTTCAGTTTGTTTATATGGTAGATTGCATTAATTGATTTTTGTATATTGAACCATCTCTCCATCTCTGGGACAAGCCTATTTGATTATGGTGAATGATTTTTATGTGTTTTTGGATTTGGTATTTTATTGAGAATTTTATACATATGATAAGGGAAACTGGTCTGTAATTCTCTTTGTTGGATCTTTATATGGGTTGGGTATCAGGGTAAGTGTGTCCTTGCAAAATGACTAGGCAATGTTCCTTCTCTTTTTATTTTGGGGAATAATTTGCAGAGTATTGGCATTAACTCTTCTTTGGAAATCTGGTAAAATTCTACACTAAAACCATCTGGCCCTGGCTTTTTTTTTTTTTTTTTTTTTTTGGTTGGGAGATTTTTAATGATTGCTTCTATTTCACGAGGAGTTACAATTCTGTTTAAATTGCTTATCTGCTTTTGATTAAACTTTGGTAAGTGGTATGTATTAAGAAAATTACCCATTTCTTTTAAAATTTCCAATTTGATGGAGTACAAGTTTTTAAAGTATGCCCTTATGATTCTCTGAATTTCCTCAGTATCTGTTGTTATGTATTCCTTTTCATTTCTAATTTTGTTAATTTGCATATTCTTTCTCTCTCTGCCTTTTAGTTAATTGGATAATGGTTTGTCAATTTTACTGATTTTCTCAAAGAACCAACTCTTTACTTCGTTGGTTCATTGTATTGTTAGGTTTTTTGTTTGTTTGTTTGTTTGTTTCTATTTGATTGATTTTACCCATGAGTTTGATTACTTCTTGTCATCTACTCCTCTGGGTTGTGATCTCTTCTCTTTTGTTGTAGAGCTTTCAGGTGTGCTGTTAAGTTACTGGTATGAGATCCCTCTATTTTTTTTTTTTTTTTAATTTAAGCACTTAGTGCTATGAACTTGTCTGACAGAACTGCCTTCATTGTGTTCCACAGGTTTGGGCATGTTGTGTATTCATTTTTATTCAACACTAAGAAGTCTTTAATTTTTCTTGACTCATCTTTCATTCAGTAGTGAGTTGTTCAGTTTCCATGAGTTTGTAAGCTTTTTGTTGTTTCTGTTGTTGCTATCCAGTTTTAATCCATGGTGGTCAGATAGGATGCAGGGTATTATTTCAATATTCTTGTATCTGTTGAGACTTGATGTGTGTTCAAGTATGTGGCCAATTTTGGGGAAAGTTCCATGAGGTGACGAGAAGAAGGTGTATTCTTATGTGTTTGGGTGAAATGTCTGTATATATCAGTTAGGTCTATTTGGTTCATAAGTTACCATCAGCATTTCTGTTTAGTTTTTGTCTGGATAACCTATGTATTGGTGAAAGTCAGGTCCTGAAGTCTCCTACGATCAGTGTGTAAGGGTCAATATATGATTTAAGTTAGAGTAGTGTTTTTTTTTGTTTGTTTGTTTGTTTTGGTTTGGTTTTTTTTTATGAAATTGGAAGCCCTTATGTTTGGTGCATAGATGTTAAGAACTACAATGTCCTCTTGGTGAATTTTTCTTTTCTTTTCTTTCTTTTTTTGGGTTTTTTTTTTTTTTTGGTTTTTTTTTTGAGACAGGGTTTCTCTGTGTAGCTTTGGAGCCTGTCCTGGATCTCACTCTGTAGCCCAGGCGGGCCTCGAACTCACAGAGATCTGCCTGGCTCTGCCTCCCGAGTGCTGGAATTTAAGGCGTGTGCCACCACCACCTGGCTTGGTGGATTTTTCATTTGATGAGTATGTAGTGCCCTTCCCTATGTCTTCTGATTAGTTTTGGTTTGAAGTCTATTTCATTAGATATTAAAATGGCTACACAAGTTTGCTTCTTAGATCCATTTGCTTAGAATATCTTTTTCCATCCTTTTACCCAGTAGTGATGTTTATCCTTGATGTCAAGGTGTGTCTTGAATGCACCAGAGGGTTTGATCCTGTTTTCACATCCATCCTGTTAGTCTGTGCCTTTTTATTGGGGAATTGAGAACACTGATGTTGAAATAAATAAATGAGCAGTGTTTATTGATTCCTATTATGTTGTTATTGTTGTTGTTGTTGTTGGTAGTGGTGGTGGTGGTGTGTGTGTGTGTGTGTGTGTGTGTGTGTGTGTGTGTGTGTGTGTATGTTGTGTGTTTCCCTTTATTTGATTTGCTGGTCTGGGATTATTTATTCCCTATGTTTTCTTGGGTGTGGTTAACCTCTTTAGGTTAGAGTTTTCCTTCTAGCACCTTTTGTAGGGCTGGGTTTATAGTTGGATATTGCTTAAATTTGGTTTTATTATGGAATGTCTTGAGATTCTGAGCATGTGAACAACATAATGATAGAGAAATAACATTAAGAAGTACAAATCAGTGTCTTAAATCTTTTTCCAATCAATAGAGATTTTATTCACACTGCAGAGCCTTGGGTACATATTTTGAGTAAATAAGGAAAACTCCCCCAAGTTAGAATCTTCAACTCAAGAATGCATTGTTTTTAGGATACACAACATTCTAATGACCTTTCAAATATGACTATGATCCATTTTGCCTTTCAGATATCTTGTCTAAAGATATCTAAATCACATCACATTAGCGAGCCATTTTTGTATCCCCAAACCTGCATTCTGGCAGAAGCCACAGACTCCACAAAACTCAAAAAGGCATACAGAGAAACAAAACACAGGCCTGTAATATCAGCCACTCCAGAGGACCAGAAGCTCAAGGTCTGCTGGTACTGTAAGTTCAAACCAGCCTTGGCAACTTAGAAAAATCCCACAAACACTGAAATAAAAGAAATACTTAATCATCAACTCTCAGTGAATAAAAAGTAGAGAAGAGAAACAAAAATTATGAGTGGTAATCTAATTTTCTTAAGAGCATGATCTCTATGCAAAAATCTGCAAGGGGTAATAGGAGTTGAAGAGGTAAAAATTAGAGGGAAAATGATTACTCCATGAAAAGGAAGGAATCTGGGTAGAGGTGCTGTGAT
Source organism: Peromyscus attwateri (assembly GCA_902168425.1). Taxonomy (NCBI): domain Eukaryota; kingdom Metazoa; phylum Chordata; class Mammalia; order Rodentia; family Cricetidae; genus Peromyscus; species Peromyscus attwateri. The sequence goes on along the minus strand of CABHPP010144876.1, from coordinate 32,974 downwards.
GAAGGAAAGAGCAAAGGAGAAGCAGTGCTAGGGCCATGCAGGACCTCATAGATGATGTGGTAGTTTCTACGTTGAATCCTCTGAGTGCAATTGGAAGTCAATGAAAGACTCCAGACAAGGACATGATATAAAGCCACCAGGTATACGATGATGAAAAGGACTGAACAGTTTACCCCAAGCCATTAGTGTTCATGAAACGAACTTGGATGACCATGTCAAGCATGAAAAAGAAAATGTAACTTAAAGCAATACAACAATGAATCATATAGAGTAAAGACATATATTATTTCGTGAATGTTTTGCTTTAGACTTACAGATCCACAGTAGCACATGACTACCACCAGTGACTATCTGAATGTAGTTCTTATAGTGACTCCCAGTGAACAAGTTTGAAACTTACTGAAAGAGGGAAGCAAACAGAAATTGGGAGACCAGTTAGGTGGTGTTGAAAATAGAGTCAGAACATTCAGGAGAGAGACATTTGAAAGAACTTGATGAGAAGGGGATGTCAGTGATAACTCAAAGTTAAATTTCTAGCAATTATTAACTTGAAAAAACGAATGAGCGCATGAACAAATAAGTAATGAACAGGACATGGTAAATCTAGCTAAAATTAGTGTTTTCTTCAAAATTAACTACAGAAAGCACACATATCCTAACAAGTTAAAATTGCAGGCATGTGTTTCATCCTTTCACTTCCCCAGCTTTGTCCAGACAGGGCCCAGGTCCCTGTCCTTATACACACAGAGCAAAAGGGATAGAAGCCTGCCAAAAGTAATTATGTGCTGGATAAACCAATAAGTAGAGCAAATTAAAATGAAAACAGACTTAGGGGGAAATTAAATTCTCTATTTTAAATTAAGGAAAGTAAACCAACCTAGAATAGTTTTTTTTTCTTTGAAGTTGGAACCGAAAGTCACATTTTCCAAAGCTGAAAAAGGACATCACCTTTATGACAGTCACAGTCCTAAGCACCCTGACTCCCTTTGCAGCAGAGGATCTGGTGCTCCAAAGCCCTCTTCTGTCACACCAGTGGATCTCATCTGTACTCTGTTCACAGTTCTGAAAGAGACTTGAGGTTCTAAGTTCACAGTTATAAATACTGTCCTTGGTAAAGGGCACACACAATCTTGTTTAAAAGAAAAGGTATGGTTTGTGAGGATATCCAAGACACTTAGAGCTTCATAGCAGGAGAGTCCACAGCAATCCATTCATTACTTTCTGGTCTGTAGATTGTCTGGGGCTCTTTGATTACACCCGACTTGCATCATTCTGTTGCTGGTCTTAATCTCTATCAGTTACCTATTCAATGTTCATTCCCTCAAGGGCAGTAACTATGTCCTCTACTATTACTGTAATGCTTGTGATGTTTAACAGTTCTCAATACAGTGGACACTGGCTATTTCTTGGCCAATCTGACAATAAGAAGAAAACAGAGATCTCCTAACTTCAAGGACTAACAAGAACTTTGCTCCCTCCATCAAGCCACATCAATCTTGAACACATTTGCTCCCTAGTCGTCCTTGTCTTTCGTTACAGAATCGAATCGCAATAGCCTCTTTCCAAACTCAAAAACATTTTCCATTGCAAGTTAGACTTGCAGCTGGGATGTTGAAATGTTCCTCCAGCAAAGATTTCTATCTTTGTTGCAAAGGGGGAAAGTGCAGTGCATAAGCTTAGTTCTTTAAACAAATCCAGAAACTCTGTTCCTTGGGCCTAGACAGCCCTCTTAGCTGACTTATTTGTTTAATGTCCCAAGCCCTTTTCCCTTGAGCTCCTGCTGGTAAGCAGTCCCGTGAATGTGAGCACACTGGGACAGACTATTGCTGGTATGTCGGGCGTGATCCCTATTATTCTAACAGCTACCATGTCATCCTACACAAAAAGAGCATTGAAAAGGTGGACACCGTGGAGAGGAAGCGGAGGTTAAGAAGATGGAAGCAGCCTAAACAAATACGTTACTCAGAAAAGCTCATTTCCCGACACTCTTGCTTCATCTTGGCTTGGTTAAACAGACTAGAGGCAAAGGGTAAGTGTATCACCTTTTACTGTGGTTGTTTGTCCATTTTTATTTCTAGATACCATAGGAAAGTCAGGCTGCTGTGTCACACAGCTGTCACTGAGCACTTGTGGTAATCCTTTTGGAAGAAATACTAACTACTTTTAAGAGAATTCTGGGTTCACTGTCAGTTTCTCTGACCTTCCTCAGAGCAGTGCTGAGAAACCAGATGCTAATGTTTCCCATCTATGGATGAGAAAACAAGAGAAATATGTAATTTTGTGCCAAGCCAGCCATTTGGATGCTGCTTGGAAAATATGGCCTTGGTCCTCAGTATGGATGCCCCTTGTTGCTTGCCGTTTGTTCGAGGAAATACGAACCAAAAAGAAGATTAAACCATAAGGTAGAGTGGAAGACTTCAGGAACAGGGCGAACGAAGTGGTGATGGAGCAGCACTGACTTTCAAGTATAGAGCAAAGGGGAAATGGAATGATGGAAGCAGTACTGAAGTGTTGTCTGGAAGGAGATGAGGGAAGAGGGGAAGGCTGGGGTAACAGCATCCTATAACACAGAGAGATGGGTAAAAGCATGTTGTGTTCAGGTAACCACATGGAGCCTCTGTGGCTGGAGTGGAGGATTCACATGGGATCACTGAGTGAGGAGTGAAAGTCCACAGGAATGAAATCCACAAAAATGTTAGCTCTAAAAGGTAAGCATGAATTTAAAGTTCAGAAACATTTTGAGTGCCTAAAAAAAAAGAGGAACTGTACATAATTTTTGTGCTATAAATCTGGGAATAAAGCTGATAAATATAGAAATATAAAAATTTAAACTATCACTACATTATCTGACTACAAATTCTACTCTGGTATTTATTCATAAAATGATCCTATCTAAAATCCTGGTCCTCTTTGAACAAAGACAAAACTTCTGTTTCGAATTGTTACAAAACTATGTATCTACAAAACAGAGATGGGGAGAAATGGCTTAGTGATTTTTGTTGGTTTGTTTGTTTTGTAACAGCAGCAACATAAAGGTTACAGATTTATCACTCAATCCCTGCACAGAAAACGTTGCTTTCAGAAAGGCCAATACATACCACTCAACATTTTTTTCAAGTTAACATCAAGTCCTCTTCTCTTCATGAATACAGAGGAAGGAGTGTCCAAAAGGCCCCATGAAAGGCTCCTCGTGAACAGTGATTCTTGCTGTGTCCTCCTGATTAAGGGCTCATAAATAAAAGGACACAGCAGCTGACACTCATGATTAACCATGGTATAGTATTTCAAGCTATGAACAACAGGAGAGTTACTGGAACAAACAGAACTCTTATATTAGTTCAACATATGACCTTGGCTTTGTCTGGCCTGTAGGTGACCTGAATTGAAGAGAAATGTCTGGCTTAAAATTTAACTGGGCGTCTGAAATCCTATGTCACATGGCTGGAAGTCAGTAATGTTGCAGTTTCTGGAACCTCCAATCCTGTCAATGTGATTGGAAGGTATAAAGGTGAATTTGAAGAGAACAGTGAAAAAACAGTTAATTGGTCAGTCTCAGACAGCTCTTGAATAATTCCCAAACATTTGGGGCCAGTCTAAGCAAACCATGCTTACACAACCAAGGTAATTTTACTGCCTGCCATGGGCAAGTGCCCTCTAGATTATAGTGGTAAACAGTTCTCTCTAATTAATGACATAGACTCTTTCTCTGCCCTCTAGTAAGGGCAAAACTCTCTAAAGGAGAACACATAAAAAAGTGTCACCTATTGATTTATAGGCAAAGACCAAAGTGATCTAAAGTTTTTTTTTCTGAGTTTGAGAAGTTACTTCTGAGTAAGACTTAGGCATTAAAAAGAGACCACAGAAGACAAGAGGAAAGGGTCTTCCATGACTATGGAAGGTCTATGGCCTCTCCAAAACCATGATCCAAGTGCATACTTAATTTTTGTCCTTAGAAAGCATTCTCTGAAAGCCACCGGAGTTCCCCAAGTTTTAGGCAGGTAGAGGGAGCTAATTCTAATTATTATCATTCCCAAGTCCTTCTGGGATGGAAACTAAAGGCAGAGCCTTACTTTCCTCATTCCAGGTGATAAGTAAACATCACTTAGTACATACTTTCTTATCACAGGTCTTTGTTATCTTTTAAACACGGTGATCATATAGTGGTTCCAAATGCAACTACACAGAAGCTCAAGTCTCCATACAGCAGATCTATGGCCTCTCCAAAACCAGGATCCAAGTACAGGTCCTTAATTTTGGCCTGCTTAGCCCTAGTTCAGATATTGACATTATAGTAGGTGGGTTTCTAAGTATGAGTACTCAATTTAAGATCTGAGTAATTGCATTTTCCTCACAAACCTGTCAACAATCCTCTGGATTTTTCTACAAAAGTACATAACGTGTTCTTAACATAAGTAAGTCTTTCTGTATTTACAATATCCTTTTAAAACAAGGATATTGCCTTTTAAAAGGCCTGTAGTAGGCTGGAGAGATGGCTCAATGGATAAATTACTTGCTGCTCAAGTACGAGGACCAGAGTTCCAATCTCCAGAAGCCATGTAAGGCTAGGGAGTGTGGTACCCACCTCTAATACTATCACACAGGTGTCCCCTGGCTAGTCTAGCTGGAACTATCAGTCTCTGGGTTCAGCAAGTGACCCTACCTTAGTAAACAAAGTAGACAGCCGTCAAGGAAGACACCTGACATCAACTTTGGGCATACAAGTATGAGCATGTATACAAACATGTATACATACCACACACACACACACACACACACACACACACACACACACACACACACAAATGCTTGAAGCAATATGGCATTAACTAGTGATGAGTATTTAGATAATTAATTCTAAGAACTAATGAGATATATTGTTCCAAGGGGGGGAAGCTTGTTTGAATCTTCCATTTCATAATTACCAATGAAATCTATAAAACCAACCACACAAAGAACTTAAAACTCATCAGCTATTATTTAAATCAATGGGCTAACATGTTACCTTCTAGAGAGATTGTAGTTTATGATCTTGAACAGAACTGAGCACAGGGAAGATTCTAAATGAATACTTGTTCAATTAAGTCAATTCTTTACAAGGAATAAAATTGCCTTTGTAAAAATGGTCGACAAAATATAATACAATATCCAAGAACAAAGAACACACTGGAAATAAAAGGCACTGATAATGACAGGTTATGTGAATGAATGAGCTCATTAATCAACTAATTAATGCAGAAAGACAATTGTATAAAAACATACTAGGACAAGCTGAGAAGAGATCAGCTATCTAGGTCCATTGGTGGTGCTTCCACATATAGCTCTCAAAGAAGAGCTGAGAACCTCAGGCAGTGCCAAGTAATTCTGCCTTCGCCTGTAGGCAGAAGTAGGCCAACCTTCTGAACTGGGGACTGTGTTTACCTCCTTTGAGCCTAATGTAAACAAAAGGGATTGATCTCAGGATCATCTTTCCAGGAAGACCACTAAGCCCTTCTGTTGAATCAAATTACTCTGAGCAAATGTTCTGTTTTCTAGCTTTAAAAAATGCATAAGTACATTTCATAAAAATGTATCATCGGTTCTTCATGGGAGAATTAAACCTAAAATAGAACATCATTCCATTTTTAAAAAAAATCTAGATTTAGGGATATAAAAGAAGAAAGAATTGACTTTTTTCTGTAAGGAATAAACAATAAACCACATCTTTCTGCTTAATGTCTCATCTTGAGATTAACATCTCCTAATAAAACATCAAATAGATATCAAACTTTATCAATGAATAGAAAAATGGAACCTGTGTTTTATTCATAAGTCCTTAACTGCCACTGGAGAAATCAATAATTTAGTTTGTTTCTCTTAAGAACTGAAATGAATGGCAATAAATGTTTGGTTTGGTAAAAGAAAAAAACAAAAAACCCTTTATAAGAAATCCACACTGGATGGAATGAGCAAAATTACCAGTCATCAGTCATATTCATTTGAGAACTTATTGAGCTACCTCTGGAAACAGAAGAATGGGAAAACATATTTCTATGTTCTGATGGCTGAAGTTCAGGTGTAAATTCTGAGCTGATAAGGCAGTCAACTGATCAGGCTTTGTGAAATTTATGGTGTGTGCATTACACTATAAGACAACTAACTGAGAGCTGGGGACATAGCTCAGTGGTACAACCCTAGTACCACATAAACAAAAATGAATTAATTAATTAAGACAGGTAAGGTAAAATAGGACGGAACATCAGAGCCACACAAAACAAGTAGAGAGCAAGGACAGAGAGTTCTCCTGGGAGTCTAGTGATGTCTCATCACAGAGCTGTGAACATGCAAGCTTTACCTAACAGAAGGAACAGAAGGCATCCATCCCAAGACCAGGAGAGGCAGTCAGAACATGGAGGCGGCAAACAGTAAGAAACAACACGTCTAACGCACAGGCACATGGAATGGGGCACTGGAAGTTGATATCATAGAATTAGGCCAAGAAAACCACGCAAAGCCATCTAATGAATTGGGATTGTATCCTTCACAGGGCTCGATTTTTCTCTAGATAGACAACTCATCTCATCTTTCTAGAAGACAGCAACACCACCCCTACATTATATTAGCTTCTACAAGCCTATTGCTGGAAAGAATGTCAGAGTGGGAACTCTGTTTTTCTGAAGTCAACGATTCATGCATCACACTATCAATACAACAATCAGAAGTAATAACTGGACAATAGGAAAGTAGATCCATGGACAAACCTAATACTGTTACCTTTAGAAGTGTTTTCGAGTGACCTTTCTTTAAAAAACTCTTACAGAAGAGAAGGAAGGGGAGGGAGGGGGAATAATTACCATCCAGAGCTCTTCTTTTTAATTTTCTAGACTATATACCACCCAATGGGACCATGGGATCCTGAATAAATGAGAAAGGAAAACTGTCTTAGAAAATCCTGTTATAATCTATGATGTAATAATAGGGATAATATGAGAAACGATATAGACCACACAAGCCCATCCATTATTAAGAAAATGAATAGTAAAATGTTAACATATCCATCGAAATTACTTGAAGGACCATATACAAAAGCATGCTAACAGCAAGTGTGTTGAAAATTATGGGCGACTTTTCCCTTTCTCCATAATACATTTCTTAAAGGATGGAATTTTATGATTATGTGTTACTTTTACAAACAGGAAAACATACGAAAGGTCACCTTAATTTAAATAAGATCTCTTGATGGTGGCCTGTAATCACAAAGGCTGTGGGAAGCCAAATAAATTAACTAAGTGGTTCCATGTGACAGTCACCACTAACAAGCAGGTTCTGTGAATTTCCATGTGGTCAATACGACATCCTCGAACAGGAGTTTAGGTTTAGCAGGCGAGGCTCACCTACTGTGCCTTCTACCATCCAGATAGCTTACCCCAGAACACAATGTGTGAGCTTGTGAAGATGGTGTTCTCTCTTTGCAGCTTAAGCGGGATCATTTAATGCCGATGAATTCGCACTGGCAGCCAACCTTAAATTACTGCCTTTGAGAGGAATAACTCTGTATGTGGGGCCCTCAAGACTGCAGTCTCTTGGAGGAGCACCAAGCTGCAAATGCAAGAGCTTCAAGAACTCTGTGGGCCAGCTGTTCTATTTGCCTCACAGAAACTCTGAATTTCAGGTGAAGCTTAACCTGCTGGTAATGCTCCATCCTGGACTGAGTCGACACCCTTCGATGTGTGCTCTTCCACATTGTTTCAGACATTCTAAACAGAGCACTGGCTCCACGAGGTAGCCTAGGCTTGACACTGCGCTCGCCCTTTCTGTTCTTGGTTTTCACATTTGAACAAAGATTGGGGGAAGGCAAGAAAATACAGAGAGAATGTATCCCAAGTCAGAAATAAGAGGGAAAACAAACAGTTATAAACAAAAAGGGAACCAAACAAGGAAGTATTCACAGTTCTACTACCATATGGAACATTCTTACTTACTTGGATGTGTAGACTTCCAATATTTCCAATTATTCTCTGTAGCCTATTAGAACTGTTTCAAGATGAATCACTTACATGGCTCATCAGGGCTAAAAGCCAAGAATATTGTTTCACTGTACCTGGAAATCCCTCCTCTGACTCACCCGTCTTTCAAAATGCCCAGGTATTATAAAGAAGAAAACTTCAAATACTGCCTTTAAAATGTTTTATTTTATTTCCATTCATAAGCAAAGCTAACAATAATCTTTAGGGAGAAGCAACCTCACTATGAAAATGACTGTCAAAACTCAAATGTCTCTAAGATTTTTTTTAACTCAGAAATAATTCTAATTTTCTCTGAATAGAAGTATGTCTATTCAGAGAAAATTAGAAGTCAAGAAGTCAAGAATTTGGATCAGTAGGCTATCAGATGAGGGTAAGTAAGCAAACATCCCTCTCCCAATTAGGAGTTAACCAAACTAAATTTAAAAAATAGATTTATGTAATTTATTTTATCTGTATGAGTGTTTTGTCTGCATGGATGACTGCACACCACATGCATGCCTGGTGCTCGCAGAGGTCAGAAGAGGCACCAGATACCTGGAACTGGAGTTACAAGCAGTTGTGAGTCACCATGTGGGAGCTGGGAACCAAAGCCAGGTCTTCTGCAAGAACAGCAAGTGATCTCAATCACTGAGCCATCTCTCCAGCCCCAGAACCAAACTAAACTTGAAACCATAAATTAACATTATAAACTGGAATGAGAATCAGTGAAAGATGGAAAAGGAATCTGGATCCAGAAGAGGGAGGCTGAGCCAACAGCCATTGGTCAGAGGTTGCTGGTTGCTCACAAACCCTGTTTCCTCCCCTTCCTAGATACAAAGACAGGCCACAATTTCTAGCTCCAGTAGTTTGGTTAGGTAACTCCCAAGCAATGCAATGTGGACAGGAAGGGTGTGAGACAGCTCCCCTCCAAACTTCCAATCTGCTCTTTCTTCAGGATCGTTCTTCACATGCTCTCTTCTTCCAGTGCAACTATAGAGGTCATTTTTTAAAGCGGAAGAGTCACAATTTGAGAAGCCCACTCTGAGAATTACTGCTTAGAGAGGAGTCTCCTGCCAATCATGATCAATGGCATTTGATTAAACTTCACCTGAGGAAGAAATAACTTTGTAAGTACTAAGCCACTGAGATTTAGGGGAATGTATTACAAGGACAAGTGTTGTAGGTTCCCTCATGGGTGACAAACGGCTCAGCCATGTGGGCAAGGCCATATTCTATACAGTCTTGGATCAGCGTGTCTTCATGAGTCTAGGGCTGTACCTGCTGGTCAAGCTTTACTAGACAAATGCTAACCCATGCTATATTATCTTCTGTCAGCAAACTCTTGCTCAACATGAATTTCACCAGGTTAAGACTATCAACTGACATACAGAAGTGTGTTTATGTTAGAAAATAACCTGTGAAAAGATTCACCACCACCCAAATGCCCACTCAAGTTTGGAGAAGATTTTGATAATATCGGTGGGCCAGAATTAAAACAAATCATGGCATATAATTCTGCATGAAGAAAGCGAGTGAGGGAAGGAGGGAGGGAGGGAGGGAGGGAGGGGAAGAAAAGGGGAGATGGGGGACAGAAAGAGAGAACAAGGGAGGGAGGGAGGGAGAGAAGACAAAACTAACATATACCAAGCCTTAACTGTCCCCGAAGCTTTTACATACGTGTTTCTACTTAATCTTCACAGGACTATGTGGTTATTACCATCCTAGTTTTTGTAGAAGAGGTAGCGAAGGTTCACAGCAATTAAATGATCAACTCAGAGCTATTCATCTGCAAAGTGGCAGGGCAGCATTAAACCCTAATCTAGCTAGCTCAGAGTTCATACTTGCTGCCCCTTTGCTATTTAGGTATTTGCATCCCAAGAGAGCTAAGAAAGTTCCCCTGACCCCAACACACTTCCTGAATGTTCCCAGTATTGACTGCCCTCTGTCTTACTTCTCTGGATATACTCACTAAGTCCACGGTTAAGAAACAAAGCATGTTTGCCCCAGGAGATGACCTCTTCCAGTTCACTTGGGGGAGGTGCCTGATAACTCATTTCTGAGAACGGCCCTTCCATCCCCCAGCAAGTGGGGAGGAGATTGAAGATTTCGATGGCTATCTTTTACCACACACACACACACACACACACACACACACACACACACACACACGGCACACACGTTTTAGTCATCTTCATTTTGGGTCACCTGGTCTTCAAAGCAGTCACCTATTTTCAAAGACTGGCATGTGTCCAGGGGCATACGAAAAATCCACTTAAAAGGAATATTAAAACGCTTAGAGAACTTATACGTTATCTGTTGAAGCAAATCTTGTCACTTTTAACTGCAAACGTCTTCGTCTATCACATGTTAAACCATTCACTACCTTTTGAGATGAAGTTGGTATGATGAACTAGTAGGCAACACATGGAAAGAGATACAGCAAAGTTGTAAAAAGTCAGTTGCTTACACACTCTATCACTGTCAATTTAGCTTTGGAAATATTCTTTCTTAAGGGAGAACCTCTAAATTGAATCCATGAGATGGCTGGACTAGCAGTTGTACAGAAGGTCACAGAACCCTGGGAACACAGGGGCCACACATCAGATGTGTGGCTTCTCATTACCTCTCTACCTCAGCCACCATGTTATCATGGCAAAATACTTCACAGTGCTCTAGGGCTTGGCAATCTACAATGTACACATAATTATATTCCTTAGGATGGGATTGGGTCTAAGTGAAAAAAAAAAAATACAGGTACTACTTAAAAGCCAATTGCACTTAGTAGCCATGACGGGAGACCAGGATGCCTGACTTGTACTCAGTTTTTCCAGTGACTCACTGTGTAATTCAGAGGACCCAGCCCTTTGATCTTTAGTTCTTAGCCTATAACCAGAGCATTCTAAATTGTGTGCCCACTCCTTTTGTGGGTCCCCCTCCAGCTTCCCCTGCCCTCAAATGAAAGCGTCTATAGACATGGAACATTGCTGTTGGGTGATTTCCTACAAACCCCTTTCTAGTGTTTCAGCGAGATCACCACTGCACAGCAGCACAATTGAAGCCACAGGCTTAGGATTTCACCGTTGAAGGAGCAGGCTCAGAAGGAACAAGTCCGGTTTTAACACCACGGATATCTCCAGTTACCAAATGTGGGCTGAAAGAATACAAAACACCAGGAGAGATAGAAAGGTCCTTGGTGCTCTTCAAAGCCTCCCTGTGGGGCTGTGAGTTCTTCTTTGAGCTTCCAAAACAGAAAGGCTGAGCAGCCTGCACACCTGGAGTGCATTAGTAGGCCTTAGACTCAAGGTGAAACCGGGTACATTTCACCTAGATGATTCCCACAATCCACTCTCGTAAAAGCGCACAGTAATTTCTCAGCTTAGGAACATGGCATGCTATTCATGGAGTGTTGAACCCAGGGATTACCTCCCAAAATCCTAGCTAAATCCCACTGTTCGTCTGTATAAACACACTTTCATGTTGATTATCTTGGCTCAAGGAGACGTTCATTTTGCTTGCTGTGGCACAGGGTCAAGTCCAAGACCCGCCCTTAAATTCAATCCTTCTCACAGCTCTCCGGAGAGGCCCTGGCTTTTCCCTTTCAGCAGCAGCATGCTCACAGCAGTGTCTCTGCTGCCTGCTCTCATTCCTCACGTGCCATGCTGAGAGATGCTAGTGCTCCTTACCCTGCCACTTCCCCTCCTTCGTGCCAGGACTAGTCCAGAAAAGTCTTACTGTGGTCACCAGCAAGCACCAACTTCCCATGATGGCCAGAATGGCTGCCCCAGCCCAGGACAATCCTTCACCTTCCCGCATTCTTTATCTGTGCCCTGTGCCCCAGACTCACCCAGCCACCGAGATGGCTGTTACTACACACCTGCTCACAAAGCTGGCACTCCCCATGACTACCTAGAGAAGAAGTAGAGCATAAGGGCCACAGCCTTCGGAGCCAGACTTTCTGGTTTTGCACTCTGGCTCTGAAGTCCACTGCCTAACGATGCCATGCAAATGGTAAATAGCTACTCTGCTTCACTTTGTTGTAAGGATGGAGTAGATTGGCGGGGGTGGGGGGGTGGGTTAGTTTCTGTCAACTTGGTACAAACAGACTCATCTGAGAAGAAGGGTCCTCTAAAATTGGCCTGTAAGCAAGCCTGTAGAGCACTGTCTTGATGAATGATTGATGTGGGCCCAAGGCAGGTGGATCTGGATGATATAAGAAAACAGGCTGAGCAAGGCATGGGGAGCAAGCCAGTAAGCAGCATCTCTCCACGGTGTCTGCTCATGTCCTGATTCTAGGCATCTGCCTTTAGTTCCTGCCCTGACTTCCCTCAGTGATGAGCAACAACTGTAAGCTGAAATAAACCTTTTCCTCCCCAAGTTGCTTTTGGTTATGGTTTTTATCAGAGCAACAGAAACTCTAAGACAATGATCTTATCGTCTTATGAGTTAACTGAAATGTAAACGTCTCAGACGCAGAGGCAGGTGGGTGTCTGTGAGCTTGAGGTCAGCCTGGTCTACACAATGAGTTCCAGGACAGCCAGAGACACATAATAGAAAGACCATGTGAAAACAGAACAAAATAAAAGGTCAGAGGAATACGGGGAGGGTTGTGGTGACACCTTCATGATCAAATTCAACTTCCTTTAGTGAGGGTGCTCCTCTACCTTTGTCTATTTTACAACCTCTCATCTAACAGAAGGCAAGATGATCTCATATTCCCAAACCACAATTACCTAGGGGAAACTGAGTCATTAGTGAGTAAGTTGTAGGAGAAACAGATTTGGGCAAAACGTTGCACTAGATCGAAGTGAAAATGAATGAGATAGTGCTCCCTACACCACGTGAATTCCATCAAACAAAACACTCTCCAACAGAGCTATGGCTCAGAGTCTGCTGAGAGTTGGAGTATTTAAGATGGTTAATATTCTGTCTTGACATCTTCCCTCCAGGTAAGAGGTAAAAATCAATTAATTTGCCTCAGATGAATGATCTTGGCTCCAAGTGCTTTGAATGTTTTTGATAAAAAGGAGAACGAGAATTTAAAATATTTCTTTTTAATTTGGTGCATAAAATGTATCCTATCAGAGGAAAGTCTTGCCATAAAGGGGAACACTAACAGAGCTTCATCCTAAAAATAAGCCTGAAGTCTACAGCTAGATTAAAAAAACAAACAAACAAACAAACATTTACCACATAGCACTTACAGGAAGAAAATCCCACACCAATAAGCAGTGATGTAGTTGGAAAAGGAATGTGTAACATATAGGCCAAGCGGCCCCTGTATCTTTAAAGGACTAGTAGAAGGAGGCATCTTAGAGCGCTTTGCACGAAGGTGGCACTGATTTTGCCTGTTCTTTGTCAAAACGCCAAGAGGCACACACCCTCCCACAACCCTTGTACAATCAAATCCTGGGCATTCCCTGTGACTCAGACCAGAGCAGCGGTTTCTACACCTCTCCATCAAAGTGTTTCAGCTTCTTCAACATCATTGAATGCTCTGTGCTAATTCCAGCCTCAAAAAAATTCTGCTTCGCCAAGTGGGTTAAAATGGTTGTAGTTTTTTAACAGCCTCAGATAATATCAGGCAGGAGCCATATGAAAACGGGCAATGGAACTGATGTAGTAATTTTACCTTACCTTCTGCCAATCTGCAATATGCTAGCTATCGGCCAACACCAGGAAGTCACACCCTCCAAATCAGCCTTCAAATTCCTTTGTTAATTTAATTGCAACAAGGGAAGACTTAGAAGATCCCTACCAACAAACTTTTAAACCAGAAAAATTTGAGAGGAATACGGTTCAACCAACTAATCATAGTCCAATTACTTGAACAACCAAAGACTTTATCCAATTTCCAATGGCAGTTACTCACGTGGCTGTTCACAGATAGCCAACCCCCTTCTTTGTTCATGAAACTGGCTAGTAAAACAAACACAGAAAGGAAAGAAAGCATGCCCAGAACACTGCAAAAGCTAGGAGGGGTAACAATCTAACTATAACTTTCAATAACAATAACTTTCTGAAGCATATTAGTCTTCTCTTATTTATAGCAAGATACATAGTATAGCAAGGTGTAATTAGTACATAGTGCACAGTCTTCATAGTGGCTGGGTGAGACTTAGGCTGCGTTAGGCTTCAAGACACAATTATGATGAACTGAGTTACTAAGAAGCAATCATTTAAAACTAGCATTGTGATAAATGGGCCCAGGGCTACATATTTTATAAAAAGTTACATTTAATTATCATGTTATTCGTAAGTTCTGAAGAGAAATAGGAGTTTAAGTTTACATAGGCTGTTGTTAAACAGCCTTAGGGCGGGCAGGAGGACGTCTGGAAGGGAAGACGACAACTTTGGTTAAGTTACCACAAACATGCAGAATGTAGAGGTCACCCTCTCAATTCAGGAAAGTTAGGAAAACGCCATGAGGAAGACAGTGTGGAGCTGACCAATTCTACCTACTTGAACGAGTGGCCTCCCTTCAAGCCAGGCCAAGGCCAGGTGCACAACAATTTAAGATGCTTGAGTATGCAAGTGATGCCAGGCAAGGTAACTTGGTATGTAGTGTTCTAAGCACCGTACATCTGGTCCTCTCAATAGTGGCTCAACAACCAACAAACAGAACAGTGTAATGATTAGTCAAAGGCTAGAAGATCTGAACCATATAAATAATTTTAAGCATTAAAACTTTTTTTCCTTTTTGGCTTTTTGAAATAGGGTTTAGCTGTGTTGCCTAGGCTGGCCTAGAACGTCTAAGTAACTCAGGCTGGCTGCATACTCGTGATGTCTGCCTCCGTAGTGCTGGATTACAGGAGTTCCCTACCACACCTGGCTACAAGACTTTGCTTATTTGTTTGTTTATATGTGTTGCCAGGAACTTAACATTTTTAAAGTTTAACTGCCCTTTGTTTCCATGTCTCCTCTTCTTTCTTCACCTCACTAGTGCCCTAATCAATTGAAGTAGCTTGGAGAAGCTCTGTGATAATGCCACAATTAGAGCAGTCTTCCAGATGTTCTTGTAAATGGACATGAGGTTTTTCCTGGTGAGAGAGGAGATAACCGCTTGGGACTACTTGCGTGTTTTTATAGAAAAGGCCATTGAGGAAGTCGACTGACTTTGGAAGATGGGTTTGGTAACAAGGAACCAGTGAAGTGTGTAATTAGAGCATTCTGGTCACGGGCCAGCATCAAGAAGCATGCTAATAAAACAAGAATAAAATGGCGAGGTGCCTCCACGTGCACATCCACATGGGTATGGGTGTGCACACCCTTACAAGACACTGGTGGCACGTGTGCAGACAGAGGAAGCTGTGGAGAGGCTGAACTCCTTCCTAGCACCTACAAAAAGTGGTCCTTCTTAGGTTTAAAGGGGAAACATCACTGAATGTGTTTATGAATAGGATTTCATGCTGTTTGCCCCTGGAGTTCAATGTGGCACTGAACACTTGGTGGCATTCTAGTTTTCAAGAAAACCCTTTTATAGAAACAAATCCTAATCCTCTGGGTTAGGGTTCTTGGCTGGCTGTCCTGGTACTTATACTCTGGCTGGGAGACGTCTTTTGCTCACTCAGTGACGTGCCTCCATCGTGGATGGCAAACTTGACAACAATATTACAAACAGAGAGATTTAGAACAGATCTCTTAGAACTCAGTGTTGGCACTGTGGGTTCATTAATATGTCCTGGGCCCTTGGAATACGTAGTCTTTCTGTTCACTGAAACAAGCCAGAGGCCTTCTTCTCGGGAAGTTACCTGGGTGATCATGTTCCATTATCCATCTCCTTTCATAGTGCTGTGACTGGATGTTTTATGCTTGGTTATACTTAATTCTCTGAATCTGGAAATGTGAGGTCCAGAATTTACCTTTGTGTGCTCAAATCATCTCTGCTTGAGAAGTTGTCACCATGAAATATTAAGATTATAAGTCCACACAATCCCCGTGCTCTCTGGAGATCAGGATTTTCACAGGCGCTATTAAGTTTTAGTTTCTAATGCTTACTTACTCTTAAGTGACAGCCACTGCGACCCTCCCTTCCTCATGGAGAAATCAGATGACGACTCCTGCTGCCAAGGGTGAAGTCACTGGCACAGCTCAGAAGGAAATCTAAACCTCCTGGTTCACTATCAGAGCACCAGATTTTATTATCCGATTTCCAGAAATGACGAAGGATCTAAAAGCTAGTTCTTTGAGAATAGTATCGATTAAGACTACTGTCTTAGAACTGGCCAGATCAAGGTGTGAATCCCAGTTCTACCCGATCTTATGTGTCTCAGCTTAACCTCTCTGTGCCTCAAATTCCAAAGCCCCAAAGAGTAAATTAGTGTTATTGGTGTGTTTTCCCAGACTCATGCCTGAGATCAAGCCTGCCTCCACCTCATCTCCTGGGGATATTTTTAGGATTAGATAGTTGAGAAAGTCTGCCCACATTCAGAGTCCAGACAATGGAATAGTGCATCTCCATGGAGTCCAGGCACAGTGGGAGCATCAGCCGTTGCCTCACGACCCTGGAAACTCACTAATAAAGGAGTAAGCAGGCTTTCCTGCCACTGATCATGGTAGAAGAGCTAGCAAAGGAGAAACTGGTAATGTCTTAACCACAGATACTACAAATTCTATTGCAATTTTTCCAGAAAATTAATATGTAGTTGAAAAGTCCTACACTCACTTGAACACCTGGGCTTCACAAATGAGAAAGTGAAGGCCCAGAGAGGTTCATTCTGGAGAATTCACATCACCAGAGGGAGTAGACAGGCCCGAACCAAGGTCAAATTAGGCACATATTTCCTACCAGTATTCTGAACTTAGTAGGCAGTGGTGATTCCAAGTATAAGAGAGCTAACTTAAGGTTGCCACCTGAAATGTAAACAGACAACATCATTGTAGAATTTGAATTTGGCTAGGGAACCATACAAGAACATAAACTACTGAGGCACTGGTACCCTCAGTAGCATGCCCAGTACTCAGTGAGAAAGAAACGTGTCCTGGAACATGTCAGCAAAAGCTCATCTACATATTAGAAAATGGGCATTCCTTAGTCATCCTCTCCAGCCTAAGGCCTGTTCTCAGTCAGCTACACTTGGGTCCTCTAGGGAACTCATCCCAAAAGCAGGTGGGATGACCATGGACAGGTGCACCTACCACCTCTTTGTAAGCCACGTCAACAACGAATAAAATGAAAATAATCCTTCTGGCACATTCAATACTTAAATTACTCTGCCTGGCTGGTGAAACTCAAATACTAACTTTCCTTGGTATGCTTGATTTTTACTATGAACATACCCACTTTCTACAGGATCAGAAAATGAACCTTGAATTCCTTCCTTCTTCTTAACAGCAAAGATAAAAAGGAAAGTTGACATTATATGCTTGAGATTGAAAAAACAAAACAAAAATAAAAACATTACAGGGAAGAATGTGATATATTCATATACCAGAAGACCAATATTTCAACTGAACCAACTTCTTGCTTCATTTCATTTAAAATTTAATCTTTCTGGGAAATACTGATCTCCAGGATTCAAAATATAGCCAGAAAGAGAGAACATTCTGTTCCTTTTTCATGGACAAACATTAATATTTATATAAACTTAATACTATTATTTCAAAGGTGAATAAAACTAAAAACTTCTATGTGGGTTGTATCACTGAGTTCACCAACTATAATGTTAAATATTCTTGTGTAATGCAGCTCAGGCCCTGAAAAGAGGATTAATCAGCATGAGGTTTCAATTAGTTCTTTCAACTTATTCTGAGTTTAAATAGGTGGATCACAATAGGTTTTCAGGCTTCACTGGAGAAGGTAACATTTGAGCAGAAACTTGAAGTGGGTGAGGGAGCTAGTCATGTGCATATCAGGGGAAGAATATTTAAGTCACTAATCTTGATCCAAACAAATGCCCCTTGGTCTTGGCCACACTGGATAGTCCTACCCACATGCTGTTGGCTCCACTCCAGCATTGTTCAGTATTACCAGTATAACCTATACTGTGTTATTTTAAAATAACGTCCATTAAAGGGCTTTAGGCACTACACTGAAGCTGCTCTAATCTTAGCCTTGAGACACTGAGGTCTATTGAGACCATATCCTTATCTTAGTCAAAATGATACTGTTTGCTTCCCACTATTCTTATGTTTATCCATCACTCATAATGGACTCTGAAATCAACCTGAAATGCTACAGTTCCCTAGCATCTCCATCACTCTAAACATGCAGAGTAAAAGTAGAATATACTAAATAAAAGCAAACGGCAAAATGAAGGTCATTAGGAAGGCAAGGAAAGCAGGAATTAATAGGCAGCTGTTAATAATATATCCAGTCACTGTGAAACTGGAAAGGACATGAAGGGACAATCTGAGAGTGGGGCTAGTCAATGCCATAATTACAAGATGCCCTGCAGAGCATGTTTCTAGTGGCTGGGGTTCCAGTGACTAGGGGTTCGCCTTCACTGATCAATTTGTGGCTACAGATGTCAATATAAGGATCTATGTAGACGTGATTTGTGTATTTTAGCCATTTTAAGGCTTTGCTCTTCCAACACTATGTTCTTCCTTGAGTGAATATTTATTTGTGCAGTCTGCTGCTCAAGGAAAGAAGCCAGCAAACATGAATAGCATCTCATATACTGCTACTGCTCTTCAATGATAAGGAAGCTGTGCCCTTCCCAAGTTCCTTCTACTGAAGAACTAACCCTGCTCATGCCCTTGGATCAAGTACTACCAAAATCACTCATATTTCACGTGACTCTAATCCCATAGAAGATTCCTATGTCTAAGGATAAATCCAATGAATAATTACCCTGATCTTGTCATCTCTGAAATACTGAATAGGATTTTCTATTCAAAATCTTCAGCATAAGGGCCAAGTCCCAGTTAGGTGTCACCACACGCACTGATTGTTGTTGGGGGAAATAAGTCATGGGTTCTAAGGTCAAGGCTCTAGTAGGCAAAAAACCAAGATGACAATCAGCCTTTTGCAAAGAGTACAACAGCATGATTCTAGTACGCCACTGCAGAGCTTTCTGTAAAAAAATATATATATATATTAATTACAAATGACTCCAGCCATCCTTAGTTGACCCTACAAATCAAAACTAAAACTATCATCCCTGAGTCAGACACTGAGATAAATATGTAAGAGTGTACATTTGTTTGAATTCTGCTGTGGAGCCTTTGGCATGGAAAACTTCTGTAAGTTTGACTTCCTTGTATATCAAATTTAAAATCGTGATATTTTGCAAGCAATGAACTTGAAAATGCTTTTGAAACTTGTAAAGTTGGGTGTGATGGAACATGCTCTTATCCTAACACTTAAGAGGGTGAAGGGAGATAGTTCAGGACCAACATGGGTTACAGGATAATGAACTGTAATTACCAGCCCGGGCTATGTAATGAGATCCTGTCTCAAAAATGAATGAATATATAAATAAATAATAAAAGAAGAGGAACAGAAAAAATGTCAGGAGCTCCCCTTCATACTAAAACAAAGGTCCAAGTCCCTGGGATCCAGGTGTCCCTGGGCTCAGTAATAAGAGTGGCTGGAGATTTGACTCAAGAATGAGTAAACAGACTAGAATAAAAGAAGGGCAAGCTACTGGGGAAGGCAGCCAATGCAGGTTAATCATTCTCGGGATTACGTGTCTTATTTCTCTTTTATAACATAGGCTTGACTAGCTGGAAGTGAGCCCAGCTAAGCACAAAGCACCATCAATGGTTAAAAAGAAATAATCAGACACTGAGGAAACTGCACTCCCATCACCCCGGAGTGGTAGACCGGTTCAATGGGGCTGTATAGAGATTCGATTATTATGATTTTTCCCCTATGTAACTTCTTACATATCATATGAATGAGCTCCCACACGCTTCTGAACTTTGTAGAGGAGTTTTAGCAAGCCTTCTTTTTCTTGGTCTTAACTGCTTGCAAGCAGTTATGTTGACTAGAAAAGTCCTTTCATCTAGTTAAGCCACTTATTCCCCAAGTTAGAAAATAGTAATTGTGAACTAGGCTCTGGCTAGCAAAGAGATAACCCCATCTCTCCTTCCTTAAGCAATATATTTATATTTTGCAAAGTGACCAGGGTTCAAGTCAATAAGAACAGGAAGTACACATTTGTAGTTGATTAAGAATGTAAGGACAGGAAAACTATAAACTATAGGATTTATATCCTCCTCTCAGAAACCCACAATATATTTCCTAACCTCCTCTAAGTGAGAACTCTGCCTACAGAGGGGACGGAAGAAGGTACAGAGGGAAATTTCAGAAGGTACTATTTACCCGAAGACCTAACAGGACACCATGAAAGCATACTGAAACTGTGTGACGGGGCTGAGGTGGAGTTCAGTGAGTTAAGTGATTGCCTAGCATGTAGGCAGGGGGAAAAAGAAAAGAGAGAGAAGAGACGGGAAAAGAAAAAGAGGGAAGGAGAACAGGAAAAATATTAGCTGGTAGATGTACAGATTTGAGTGGCTATAACAGAAGTGTTGAGGTTTTAATATTTCCATCAGCCGAAATTACTGATGTAAAATATAGTACATAAGATGAATGATAATTCATACCTATACCATGGTATTTAATATTTTCTCTAGAAAATTAAATTTCTAGTGAAAAATTCTATGGTCCTGAACCTTTTTTCATCAAGGAAGATTTTACTGGAGAAATACCTAATTTCCTTCCCATGCATCCTTGCTCTTACAAAGTAAGAGAAAATGATGAATCAATAACTCAAAACCTCTTCAAGAGAAAGAGGGCCTCTGCTATACAGTCATGGCACCGTCAGGCTGAGAACATGTTAGAGCCCTGTTCACATGGAAGCCAAGACTTCTGCACTTGCGGGTACAGGAGGGGCCTGGATGCCCTGTTCAGAGGCTTTTTCCTATGGGCCTCACCAGATGAAAATTCATTTGTTCTACTCAAAGTTCATAACTAAGACATGAAGCTTCTATTTCCTCAAGCCCTGGTCTAACACTCAATGAAAACACCTCGCCCCATACATTTTGGTTGTTTCTCTTACATCAGACTTGTATGTTCAGGAATGAGAAGACAGGTCTCACAGTCTTCCAAACTGCAACTTGCTATTTACAATCGTGATAAAATAGATGTAATCTAAAGGTCCAACCCTCAGAAGAATGGTGATAGAAATTATGAGATCAACTATGATGTTCCTTTTACAAGAATATTTACAAGGGAGGTTCTATTATGAAGAGAAAATATTCATGATAAAATAGTAAGTGAAAACTACTATTTAAAAATTATATAGCTGGGCAATATAATTTTTAGGGAGCACTTGGGAGATGGAGGCAAGTAGATTTCTGAGTTCAAAGCCAGCCTGGTCTACAGAGTAAGTTTCAGGACAGCCAGGGCTACATAGAAAAATTCTATCTTGAAAAAATATTATATGTAAGGGGCTGGAGAGATGGCTCAGTAGTTAAGGGCACTGGCTGCTCTTCCAGAGGACCCAGTTTCATGTCCCAGCACCCACATGGTGATTCACAACCAGAGTTAGCACCAGCTCGATGAGATCTGATGCCCTTTTCTGGCCTCCACAGGTACTGCATGCATGTGGTACACAGACATCCATGTAGGTAAAACACCCATACCCATACTCATAAAAATAAAATAAAAATAAAAAAATAAAATCTAAAAACTACATGTGAAGTATGAGCTGAACTACACAAAATGTTTAGATTTGTATAAACTATTTCTAGAAGAAATACAACAGATGCTATTAACAGTAGTGATTTCAGGGTGGGGCTTTGATTAATTTTTATAGCAGCTTCATTGAGATACCATGCACATTCTAAACATTTCATCCATTGAAAACATTTCAAAAGTTTTGCAGTTATTCACCGAGCTGTGCAATCATTACCACCATCTACTTCCAACAGTGTCATCACGTCAAAAAGAATTACAGGGCTGCAAGCACGGCCAGGAATGAAAGCCTTCTTAGCATGCAGGAAGCCCTAGGTTTGGGCCCTAGCAGTTTGGGAAAGGAAAGAGGGAAGGAGAAGGGAGGGGAAGGGCAGAACAGGGAGGTCCATATGCTTTCCCCATTACCCATAGATTCCTTTCCCCAGGACTAAGCAATCACTAATTTCACTTTTGTTCTACAGAGCTCCTTGACATCATATAAACTACTGCACTTCATTTTCAAGGTTCACCCATATTGACCACGTACCCATAATTCCTATCTTCCTATTGTCAAACAACACAGCATTGCATGTGTATTCCATGTTTTGTTTACTCATTCATCACTGGTGAACATTTAGGTTGTTTCAACATTTTTTGACATTGTGAATAATGCTACCAACATTTTTGTACAACTTATTCAGGTCTCCTAGGGCTATCTTAGGAGTGCCTGTGTAACTCTATTTTAAAGTTTTGTTCTTCCACACTTTCTATAAGGAATGGATAGGACTATCATTATTAGGAAAAAAAATACTAATAGGGAAAATATTCTCTTTATTTTAATTTCCCTGTGTCAGGACTTCCTCTATCCAATCTGTCATTCTTTCCACAGCTCAAGCCAGATACTTTGTAGTTAATTAACTAAAACTTTCTTAATGAATGTTTGCTCTGAACTGGACCCTATACTGGGCAAATTAGAGGATAAAAAAACAAACAAACAGGAAATGAGGTCTTTGCTTTCAAACAAGGGATGCTGCTGAACTCAAGGAGGGCGGGGGTAGCTTTGCTTTCAAGGGAAAACCACCACACAGAAATAGGAGTAAAATAGTAGAGTAAATTCTAGTTGAATTGGTCCTTCTTAACCCCACCCCCAGTACTAAAGAGTGAACAACTCCATCACTCAGCACAAAACCAAAGTCTTCTCTCATCTGTCTGTGCTGCACCAAGGCATCATTACAGTTCTCTGTTAGAAGGTATCTTCCCATCTTCCTGATGAGGAACCAACCAAGGCAGGGATTTTAAAGGCTCTTCCACCACAGCTAAGATTCCACAGAACAGTATAATTTGTGACTTTTTTTTGTAGACATACATTTATACACACACTTATACAAACAAGATTTGTCTTGTTTAGAAAATGTTGGGCTCTACCAAAGGGTGTTATACAGACTGCTGAGGGGAAAGCCACCAACAGTTTCAGCCAGCTGTCATCCCTGTGAGCTACAATAACAACAGGCATGACAAGATATGCCCATGGATGCATACGGAGTGGCATGAATGTTAAGGAGGTAACCAGCTACTTTCTGATTGGATTTAAGGCCCACTCTACAGGAAGAAAAGCATGCCTGGTACTGTAAATCTGGCCAAGAACTCATGGTTGGGGATCTCATAATCTTCAGGGGTGAACTGACTATTATTTTGTTAAATGGTCATAGTATCAAATTGCTCTCTAAATTTGTTCTCAGTTCTCAAACCTCATCAGAGAAGCTTCTTTGCGCGGTGGACAGTGGTTCATGCAGAAAATCACACTCAAAGTGAAGAGAATGGGCATGAGTGGAGTGCTAAGCCATAAAGGGAACATGTATACTGCAATCTCTCCCCAAGGATTGGGACCAGGAGAGGAACAGAAAGACTGTAAGAGCCAGAGATTGGAGAGGAGTAGAGTGAGTGTCTTTGGACCTGGCAGGACCACCATACTCATTTACTCACAGCAGTTATGGCTGCCTGCACAAGACCCGCACCAGATCAAGCCAATCAACATTCCAGCATGAAGTGCAAGGAGGATCCTGAACTCCCTACCTCTAATTGAGGATCTATGAAAATTGAAGGCTTCTGGAAGTGGAGATTCAGTTTCCTTTAAGGATGTGGCCCCATATAGGTCAACCATACTCTAGTGGATGGCCCCATACCCATGAGCCAATGAGCAGCACAAACTGTACTTGGTGGGGATTTTTTGGTTTTTGGTTGTTTTGGTTGTTTTTTCAAGAAAGAGTTTCTCTGTGTAACAGTCCTGGCTGTTCTGGAACTCATTCTGTAGACCAGGCTGGCCGTGAACTCACAGAGATCTGCCTGCCTCTGCCTCCTGAGTGCTAGGATTAAAGGCATGGGCCACCACCACCCAGAAGGCAGATTATTTTTTAAAAGGGAAACACAGGGGGTTGGAGATATGTCTTGGAAGAGTTAGGGGAAGGAATACAAATACAGTGCATGCATGTATAAATGTGCCCAAGAATAAATAAAAATATTGTATTTTTTGGAAAAGAAAAGGTTGGACTTGTAGAAAAAGGCACAAGCAAGTGTGTGGTGGTATTGTTATAAGTGGCCAAGGAGTCTACCTAGAATTCCTAGTGCAGAGTTCTGAATTTCGTTGCACCTGTCTGTTAAAAATACACCCATCAATTCAAATGTACCCATCTCAAGTGCCTTGCAAGAGCCTCACATGACTGAATATCACTCGTGCTCCTCAGGATACACAGGTCACAGCGAAACACAACCCACTGGAACCCAGCAATATCTATTTAGAGAGTTGTGTGTGATACACATATTGGACTGAGAAGAAGGAGAGAAAGTTTTCTCTTTTCTTTATCTTTTTCTCTATCCCACCATTCCTCGTTTCTTCCTTCTTTTCTGAGACCAAGTCTCCCTATAAAGCCCAGGTATTTTGCCACTGTGCCTGGCTGGGAGTTAACTTTCTAAACAGAATATTCTAATTAAAATGCATTTAAAAGTTCTAAAGAACAATATAATAAACATCCCTTTCCATAAGACATTAAGGTTTTAGGTCTTAAGGAACACATGAACAGAGAAATCAAATTACATCATTTTAGTAGCCAATAATAGAAACAAAAAGTTACATCTGTCCTACCTAAGGGAAGCATGAAATAGTTTGGCAGAATGACTTGAGTACCAAATTATAACAATAAAAGCAACCAAACAATATTAACATTAAAATAAAGCGAGATACATTAGGAAGCTGTAGCCTGGCCCAAACAGGACTCTGGACTGGGCATCCCCTTCCTCTCCACTGTATCCTTCCCTGAAACTACACCAGCACACGAACCATGTGTTATAATGACAAAGAAAATGCCCTGGGTTTGAAAGGAAAAGAGGCCAACACTCACTGCACTCTGCCTGCTGAGGCTCCAGGGGACAAGAGCTATATGAACTGCTGTTACAGAGATCGGAGAACTAACAACAGCTAGAGTAAGCCCTCCTAAAAACTGCAGCAGGAGAGTGCCAGGAACAGAGCACTCTGGTGGAGGTGTGCCGCTGTCCTAGGACCTGGGGAAAGGTGGATTTTAAAGGGCAAGTCTGAAATGTATTTGCGGAACCCGACTTGCCTAGCTAAACCTGGTTTTTGTCACAGCTATTATGCCCTCAATTTCATGAACATTGTGTTCGTTTGGAAAGGAAAAAGAAAAAAAAAAAAGCTGTTTTTGTAGTAATTGCACATCAATACCAGAGACCTATTATTTCTATTAAGTTAATTAACCTATTTTTGAAAAGTATACAAAATAGGTCACTTAAGTGGGTGTGACCTTGCCCAGTGAACTATGCTTTTAAACTGTCTCCAACTATTAAGATTTATAGACCCCTTTATCAACATCTTGGTTTGAAAAGGCTGGCTGAGTGAAAGGCATGCAGACCAGGCTGAAACGGCTTTGGTCCCTATCAATCAGCCTATTATAACTTAATGATATTTAGATGATGTGATTAGATTTTCAAATTGAATGCTGTTTAATCTAAATTCCAGAGTGCTTATGTAATCCTGCCACATTCTTAGCTCAGGCAAATAGTCTGAAGGAGAGAAATTTGTATCTGAGATCAATACAAATACTGTTCCTCCTAGACCGAAAAAGGAGAAAACTGCTTAACCCTGGGGGTGGGGGGGGGGGGGGGGGGAGAACGGCTTCTAAATCATCACTCATATTGTCATTGAAAGCATGACTGACTTCTACACAGCTGAGCAGCATGCTGGGTAATGAACAAAAGTTCTGCATTATAGTTTGTTCCAGATTAGATGGAATAAAATTCCAATAGAGAGGCATTTCTATTAAAAGTAATAACATTCCAGGTACAAAGCAGTACTTCCTTTGGACCTCTTCTCATCCAAGGGTCTCTGCTGGCCCATGACAGTGATGACATTTGCACTCTAATAACATCTACGGACTAAACTCACAGCCACCACTTCCACTTCCGAGTGCTCACATTCTTAGCAAACCAGCTCACTGAGAGAGAGATAGAGTGTGTACAAACTGAGGGACAAACCATGATTCATAAGCTAGCCTGAGACTCTGCAAGCTCGAATTCCATATACATGACATTCCTGTTCTTTCAAGACTTCAACTGCAAAAATTCTGCACACTGTCAAAGTCACAGCACCTCAGCTTTCCTCACCTGTTAAGGCCCCATTGGTGACCCAGGCACTTAGAATCTTGAGCACCTTTTAGTGAGGAAGTGTGCACAGGTTGGCACTTTAGCACCTCTGGGGGCTGGCGGGGGAGGGGGGAGATGGGACGACTCTAGGCTTCTTGTTTCGTCTTTGAAGTTCTGGGTTCTGTTTCTAGTCCTATTTCCCCTTCAACACCTCTCTCTCTCTCTCTCTGGCTTGCTTCACTCTAAGTAAACTCTAAGTAAACTGCATTACTTGCAGTTTCCTATTTACCCTGTTATTTTTTTTTCCCCCATCAGCTTCCTTCTTTGCATAATTCCTTTTTCGGAAAGACTCTCTCATCCCCTTGGGTTCAAATCCTACAGACATTTCACAAGTTGAGATGTTATATCCTACATGTGCTTAGCTATTTGGCCTCTGGAAAAGTGGATCTGAAGGAGTTGTAAACTCAAAGACACTAGATATGGCAGAAGTTGGGGCTCAGAGAGGCACTGAACCTGAACTGAAATGAGATAAAGTGAACATTTACATCCCGAGAGAGAACACGTGCTCACATTTTGTCCCTTTCTCGCCCTCAGCCCCCCAAACTCTGGCAATCAGTTGTTTTAGAGTCACTGAAAATTAGGACATTCTCTAACAAACAGATGGCATGACAGGCTGCTGACACAGATACTTGGAAGTCCCCCACAAAACAATAGTTTCATTAGACAGTTTGAAAAAGGATCCTATCAGTTAACAAACCTGTCTCCGCACCCAGGGCAGTTGTGAAAATTACTTTAACTATGTAAAGATGTGTTGCATTTGTTTCACCTTGCCTGCCTAAGGCACCTGATTGGTCTAATGAAAAGAGAACTAGGAAGAGAGAGACACACCCAGGGCCAGAAGCCAGGCAGCCACCAACCAGACACAAGCAGCAGTGAAAGTAAGATCTACAGAAGGAAAGAAAGGTAAAAAGCCCTGAGGCAAAACACAGATGAAGGGAAACAGGGTAAATTATAAGAACTAGCAAGAAATGAGCCTAAGCTAAGGCCAAGCATTCAAAACTAATAATAAGTCTCCATGTCATGATTTGGGAGCTGGTTGGTGGCCTAAAAGAAAAGGCCTGGTACACAGGGTTCTAATTTCTGTGTGTGCATGGGTCCTTACTATTGGATGTGGAAGGGTTGCCTGACATCATCAGACTTTTGAAGAAAGTCTACAACATGAAAAACAAAGAACAAATCATAGGCACAAAGGTGTTAACTACCTCAAAAAAAAATCTATGTTCTCAATAAACAGTCAAACACTTCTAAGAATACACATAAAAGATTATTTTCAATATTTGGCATTTTACTTCAATAAAATCTATACAATAATGTAAAGGTAGAATTATTTTATTAAATTGAGCTCCCCAGAAGAGTGACTAATGAAGCAATATAAGTTTGGCTCATTTACATCATATTAGGAGCCACCCTAGGGTCACTGACACAGAAAACCAAAGTCTAACTTCTTTGGGCTCCAAAATTATCTTCTGTCTATTCTTTAGACTAATTTTCCTTCCCAGTATAGTAGTCAAAGTTTGAATTTCTTCAGAATTCTGCTCTTGGTGAGCTTACATGAAGAAAGCTACCTGTTTCACTAATGTACACTTGACTTGGTGTATAGCAGCAAATAGACTGATATGTCTCTCTAAGGCAAGAAGCTAAGAAGAAAAGGATGCTAGGAAGATCAGTAGATCCAGGCTCAAACTCTGTCATGACATGTCCTCAGGATGTCAATGAATTGTTCTGAAGTTATATTTTTTAAACTCTAAAATATATTTAATAAAACTTATCTAACATAATTATTTTGAAAATTAAGATAATGCTTATGGAAGGACTTTCTAAAGAGGTATGAGGTTTAAGGAGCTCCCTTCTACCCCTAAAGTCATGGTTTCTCTGTGTAGCTCTGGCTGTCCTGGAATTCATTCTGTAGACCAGTCTGGCCTTGAACTCACAGAGATCCACCTGCCTCTGCCTCCCCAGATAAAAAGTGTGAGCCACCACCACCCAGCTGTTTAAGTAGCTTCTTAATAAATGAGTCTTCATGGTTAATTTTCAGATTATGAAATCTGTGGGTAGGTATAGGGATTGATTTGACTGACCCTCCAATCATACCAATTAAGAAAAGACCTACTCTATCCACCACATCGAATCCTAATCTGAATTCTTCTGAAGCCATTTCAACCCAACACTGAAAATGAGGTAAATCTGAGTAGGAAGATATGCTATAGGATTTAAATGCACTGATTTAATCAATCAACCACCTCTATCTTAGCCACTGATCTCAACATGGAAATTCAAAAATGAACAGGCAGTGGGTTAGGGAGGAAAAGATGCATGCAAATGCAGTGGCCTGCTGGATGGTGGTGGCACACACCTTTAATCCCAGCACTCGGGAGGCAGAGGCAGGCCTGGTCTACAAAGCAATTTCCAGGACGGCTACAACTGTTACACAGAGAAACTCTGTCTCAAACAAACAAACAAACAAACAATGGACAGAAAGGACATAAAACATTAAGGTGGTCAAATGCACAGACATTAAGGGAATATGGTGAGGGTTTGCTGTCTTGAGAGACAGGGGGGTTGGTGATTCTAACTGGAGAGAAAAGTAAACTCAGAAACAGGATACTAAATTTATATGTGACACTAGAAAATGTTGCAGCATAACCAAGTAGAGAAGTTGACTGGTTAGTTGGACTTACAAGTCTGGAGATCAGGAAAAAGATCTGGTATAGAAATACAGATGTGGGAATCAGTTGCAGGTTACTGCCCATTGGCATTGTGAGTTTTACCACATTTTTAACAGTTTCCCGCCATCACTTTAGTTAGCCTATTCCACCATATAAGTAGTATCTAATCACCTATAATTAAAGATATGTTGAAGCTGCAACTAGATTTATAGCTAAAAGGATCTTAAGTGAAGAGTTGGTATAGATAATAAAACAGCTCCTTCAGAAAGATATGTTATGGATTTTACTACAATCTGGTTCTAATTTAAATAGTCTCAGTAGTTAGAGGGCAGAAATAGGAGAATGCCTTCAGCACAGGAGCTTGGTAGGGGTCTGGGTCACATAGCAAGACTTCATATTAAAATATATATCCATACATATATAACAAAAAATAAAGAAAAAAGTAAATAGAACAAATGATTGTTAAATACAAGTAAATATAATTGGATAAAATAAGTGTGATGCTTATTTAGTAAACATAATATAAAGTATATTAATATATAATATAAAAATGTTAGTAAATGTAATAGAAAATAATAAGTAGTATAGAAGAAAAATTCAGAGTGTGTAAAAAGTAGTAGTAGTAGTAATATTTTTCTACTTTTTCTACCTCTACCTTTAAACAACAAGAACTTGATAACTTTCCCTCATTACTTTTAAGGACATGCCTGTCAGGTAGGTAAATGGATAGAGTGTTTAACTTCTCTGCACAGCTGCAGAAACTGAAACATAAAAAGAGTATAAGGAATGCACCTGGTCTCCCAGCAGGTCGTTAAAGAGAAGCTGGAAAAACAAAACAGATTTCAAGCTCCAAGTTTGCACTGTCTCCTCCACACTATTAGCGTCAGCCATCACTCCTGTGATGTCACCACTGAGTACCCGCACCCCATTCACGGCAGTGTACCTGAACACTCTCTTATGGAGTAAGACACCAATGTAGAGATACTCTAAATGGAGACGTGCAGATAAGGTACTGTTCTCTAAGTCATTCCAGCTATGTTTAGTAAATTAGGATTATGATACATCATGGGAAATGACAAAGAATATCATGAGCTACTTGCAATATCAAGTACAAAGCCAACACAAAAGATATTACCTTTGGCAGAGCAGGCATGTTTTGATCAGAGTAAAGAAGAAAGTGTAAATGATAGAAAAGGTGGCGGGAAACAGAGGTGTTGGGACCCCAGTGAAATCTAGTTGAGGTCTGGAGTGAATGGAAGTGACTTTGATCCCATAGTGCTATGTTACCAAGTATGAAGTAACTGGTCTGTTTCTCACTAGTTCTCACCAAACAAGCATGTACATCACACAATAAACACTTCAATTCTTAAAGGAACCCTTTGCTCCAAAGACAAAATTCTAGACGAGTAAAGAATGAATTTCCGTTACCTATCCCCACTACTAGTATAAAAAGGGACCATTTTCTGAGGGCTCCATCCAAATCAAACCTTTGGAAGGCTATTACCTCTGTATGAGAAAGACGGCATGTCACTGGGCAGTCTTCCCTCTGGGATGAACCACAGAGGTTGCCAGGTTTAGATACAATGTTAACTGGTACAAGGTTCCCAATGAGTTACTCATGGTACATAAGAATAAATCTCATTTTAGAGTGATTTTCACAGTCCCCCTACAAAAAGACATCTGAAAGCACTTAAGAGATACACTTACACCCCTGGTGGTTAAAAGAGGGTGGGAAATCTTCTCTGTCTTACTTCATAAAGGTTATTGAAAATGCCATGCGATTAATATTATTTATTTGGCATTGAGTTAAACTCCAAAGGTAACACTTAGCCACTTTCTGTTTACCAAGTTAATCACCAGATTTGTTTACTTTGTCTGATTTACTAAGACAAATACCTTGAGTGTCTGAAATGTTTTATCTGGCCCTGGGAAAGGAAAACGAAAGGAGTGTTGTGCATTTATTAATAGATAAGTGCAAACAGGCCCTCTCCCATCAAATGAACAGCTAGGACCTTTGGCCACTGTTTACTGAAAATAAAATTAGCCTTGGCTGGCAGGTACCTATCAGATCTGAGAATAATTAACTATCCACATCTGGTACTCATTACTGAAAATGCTAGTGGGAGCCATTACCTTTGGTAAGGGTTTGATTTCCTGACCATAACATACTATTGGAATGTGCGCTTTCGTCCCAGACACTCTGCTGGCAGCACCGGGAGCACTTCCACAAGCTGTTTCCTCAACCCAACCCAGCAGAAAGACCTTTTCAGAAACCCAAACCCTATCACCAAGACATGCCTGGTTCTCACAGGATGCTTACCAACTCACCACTGGGAATTCCCTGCCCCATGGAGTCCTGGGAACTTTGCAAACAAACAAGGAGCAGTTTGAGTTAATCAATAATAACATTTTGTACTTGAAATTTTGTTTTTGTGGTTTTTAAGGGACTTCAAGGAATTTCACTGTGCAGAATAAAATGAGTGTAGTTTTCAAGGTTCAAGAAGCCCAGGAACTAACAGCTTCCATCATTAGTCAGATGAAAAACCAGGAATAAACTCAGGTGCCCCTGTGTCTAATTTATTTGTTTTCTATTCTATCAATTCCTTTACTGGGTAATAATTTTCACAATTTTATTAAAGCAAAGGAAATGCTCTGAGGCATCCATATAAATAAGCAATACATAATAAGTTCTTTTATATTCATGTAACAGGAGTTAAGAGGCAGGAAACTCAAGGCCTCTGCAATTAGCTTGCTGTGAAATCCTAAACAAGTCACTTGTTTGTCAAGTGACCTCTCATCTCGATGCTCTGTAAAACCCACATTGCAACACTGGGCTGAGGAGCAGGACCCTCAGACAGTGCTGGGAAAGGGTTTGCCAATCGGAGATAAAAATGCCAGCTCTTCAAGGCCTTTTTTTCTCTCCCCTCAAAGAAAACAGTAAGCTCACTAAGCTCGAATCAATAAGAAATTGTGTCATTTTACCTCACACCATTTATTAAGGTATTTTTCTGACATGTTTTGTAGATAAATGTTGCTCCTCCTAATTCGACAGAGGAATTTGCATGAAAACCTTGGGTAATCTGAAGATCAGCAGCTGCCCTGTTTCTAAGGAAACTGCAAATTGGATTCTATTAACAATGAATAGACTGCCTCTCCGGAACACACAAGCCTTACTAACACACACTAGGTGGGTGGACACCAGATACCTTAGTGGATGAGGACATGAACTAAGAAGCTGGGAAGCCTAAGGATATGGAGCCAGTAATTAGGGGTTGAGAAACAGAAGGAGGTAGGAATAATAGGCAAGAAGGGAATTTAATACTAAGGAGGGAATAGAGGCCAAAGAAAAAGAGAAGAAACAGAAAAAACAGTGAGCATTCTGGGATTAAATGGTACAATCAGGTGAAGGAGTGAGGCCACCCCACGGGGTGTCACAGGAGCATCAAGAGCGGAGAAGAAGTGAGGGGAGGGCAGCCATGTGAAAAGCAAGGCAAGTAGGAACTGCTGGTTGAAGTCTGAGAAAAATGTTAGTTGCTCTGGATAGGGCCCAACAGGGACGAAAAGAATCCGAGAGGACTCCGTTAATAATTCTAAACAGGAGCAGCCCTGAGGATTTAGAATGTAGCACTAAGAAATTATTTGTCCAAAACTGGCAGAATTAGAAAAGCCTCAAATCGAACTCCAACAATAACTGTGAGTTACTGGCTGGTGGAAATTTTCTTCTGTGAATGCCATTTGTGGTATCACCGTAATCATTCAACTATTTTACTGGAAAACGAGCTGTGGTCTGACTCCCCAGGTTTCATTTGGCTCTATCTGGTCAGTTCAAGTACCGAGGAGGTCAATGGTATCAACGATTTTCATGTCACTAAATATGGAGGCTGACTTCTTTGAAGAGCTAAACGGCTAGAAGGCACCGAAGTCACTCCTCTACCATTCTCCCACAAAGCACTGGCTTTCACCAGGGCCAGCTTTGATGGAGTCCTGGAGATGCC